>JAJPUD010013511.1:0-40261 GCA_023553655.1 Myrmecobius fasciatus
TTTTTTTTAATTAGCAGTATTTGATTTTTTTCCCTTACAAAATAATTTTTAACAAGTCCATAGCTGAAGATCTAAAGGTACTTGGAAGCATAAAGACTACTAGACTCAACTGCACAACTCCACAAAGATGCTAAAGCTCAAAAAGTCCATTTCTTCAGCAATTCCTGTACCTGAATCTAAACATTTAGCTTTTGTTAGACTTTCTGTACTCAATGGCTCATTTAAAAGAATTAACTGCTTTTGAAAGTCTACATGTATAGTGTATGGTAAGTACCAAAGAAAGTATGAGTACAAAGTGCTTTACTAAAAAACAGGAAGAATTGTATCAGCCAATTAATAAATTACCCATCTCTTAGATTTAGGACTCAAGGAAGATGGATTGATGAATGATGATATTACTACCACTTTTCAATGATAAAACAATGACGAAACAAACACATTTATCATTATAAGATCTCAGAATCCTGCAAAGTACAGACTGACTATTGCAACTCCCTGCCTATCAAAGGGAGGAATCCTTTGGTAAACATTTGCAATCTCAGACTGACTACTTCCCAAGATGGCCTGTTTCAGTGTTGGATAGCCCCAACTATTAGAAAATTCTTCTTTCTACTGTCTCCATTTGACTCCTCTCCATTAGGTCCAGTCTTCTGGAGCAATACAAGAGAAAGCCTATTCCCTTTTCCAATGACAGTTGTTCAACCACTTGAAAACAACAATCATGATTTCTGTTATTTTCCTCTAAGTTAAACAACCATTCCAATTTGGGACATGGTTTCCAGATCACTCAGCGTCTTGGTTATCTTTTTCTGGATATTCTCCAGTTTTTTCTGTCTTAAACATTTCCCTCTTGAAGCACAGGACCTCAAAACTTAACATGATACTCTAGCTGTGATATGACCAGGATAGCATATGAGGCATATCTGTGCCTTGGGCTAGGTTTGCCATTTGGGCCCCATATGTATTGTTGTTCAGTGGGGACTCAGCTTTCATTGTAATAATTTGATATGACTTTTGATCTAATAAATACGTATATTCCTTACAGAGAAAAAATTTCTAGTATATAAGAGTGGTACAAATTCCGCCTCTGACATTTGTGAGCTGTGTCACCATAGGCTAGTTAGTTGCCTTTAGCCTTTCTGAGCTTGCATTTCCTCATCTGCAAAATTGAGATTTTAGGAGGTTTGGGGAGCAGGAAATAAGTTAATGATTGGATGTAAGCTCCTTGTGGACAGGGGTCATTTTATTTTTTTGTCTTTGTATCACAGTACCTGGTAGATTATAAAACTCTGCTGACTAATTAAGTGCTTTGTAAATCTTAAATGGACATATGAATGCCCCTGTATTTAATATTAAAGTGTCTCTCACTCCAAATTTTTCCTAAGGGTTGAATATCTTGTCTTCCCTAAGCACAGTTCTCCTAGGTACTATACTTGTATACATGTCACCCAAGACTGTCATGGCATTTATTTTAGTTTTATCTATCTTTTCTTAGGAGATACAGTGCTCATACTGAGCTTAGAATCCACAAAAATTTCTGACCTACTGTTAAAACCATGTATCTTCCACAATGTATTTGAGCAATTTATTTTTTATACCTACACGGGAGAATTTACATTTATTTTTGTTCAATTACTTCTTGTAGATTTTGGTTCAAGGTTCCCAACTTCTGTTTATGAGTCCTGAGTCTGTCATCCAACACATTAGCTATTCAAAAGGCCTGGCTATAACTCAAAACCCTATGAACCTCTATGTAGCCCACCATCTCATCTCACTCCCAGTATACTACAAAGACTGTTAACTCTAAAGATGGGTATTCTATAACCCTTGGAGGATTAGGAAATGATCTAGGTTTGTGATTTCATATAGCAAACTCCCAGCGAGAAAAATCCCTCTTCCAATGTAGTTTCATAAATGCTCAAAGATTTATAGTCTGAGGGAGTTTCCCAGGGCACATAAAGATTCGGTTATTTTTTTTTAAGAGTTAAAGAACCAGCCAGAGAGTCAGGAACTGAGACCACATGCCCTTGAAGGACTCCAGAGCTATTATTCTATCCCATTTTCCATCCTGCCTCTCATAACAGAGATCATGGAAGACTTTGGATAAATAGATGCAGTAATCAATATGGAATCACCTTTATGCTAACATTATAATCTGGGAGTCCCTCCATTCTCCTCCTCCCATTAATATGGTAGCAAGGTCTTTGATTTTCTAATATTTCAAATGCTTCCATCTTCTTCGTGATAAAGAATTTGGGAATTCACCAAGTCAAGGGATACACTCATCTCAACATGGGCCCACTTTTATGTCACAAGTTCACAGGTCTACACCTGGAAGGAACCTTATATATAGACCTTCGAATCCAGCACCTTCATTGGACAGAGGCTTTAAACCCAAGGACATAGGGACTTAGCTCAAAGTTACAGAGATGGTTAGCATCAGAGGCCAAATACTTATCATTCAGAGAACTGAATAGCAAGTGGCTTATAATTAAAAAAAACTATAACAATGATAACTGTATTTGTTTTATAATAACATAAGTGACTGGCTTTTCTCCTTTCCTACTTCTTTTAAATTTTCAAAAATGAAAAGATACTAGAAGCTGTAAAGTTCAGCAGCTTAGGTCCATTTGTAACCAAAAAATAAAAACACTTAAAAAATTCTTCTTTCTTTTTTACTTTCTTTTCCAGATCTGTGATTTCATTTCAGTTCAGATATGCACTCCCAGTGCATAATCTCCCTCCAACAATGTAGATAGGAACTTTATCTCTAATTTAACCTTTCATTTTCCCAAGCAATTCTCTTTAAAAAAAAAAAGCATATGCAACACACCTTTGTAATTGATGTCTGAATGAATCATATTTTAGAATTTCACATGCTAACCATGATTTTTTTTAAACAAAGAAAGTCACACATGATACTTTTTAAATCTCACTAAGCCAACAAAATCACTTCTCATTGTAAATGAGGCTGGGGAAAAATATTGTATATATTTCAATTTCCCCTAAAACATATGGTTTCACCTCTAACCCTCAAACATCCTTTGTTTGGGTTTTTTCTCCATGGTGTTAACATTTTCAGAAATGTCAGTCCCTTGTGTAACAGTGCTAAATCTGTAACCCTGGATCAAAGAGATGCATTTTTTTTAAGATCAAATATCTTTTTTGGGGGAGTGGGTAAGAGAAGCTGGGACGGGGAGAAAAGATCTTTGTTTAGTACATGGGTCATCTGAAACCATTTCTTTCTTGGTTATTAAATGCCTATGACATGAGACTTTTCATTTTATCCTCTTATTTTGATCAAGATCTATGATTTCACTGGAGCAGAAAAACTCGTTGTATGAAAAATTCCTTTTACTTCTTCAGACTGACTGCTTTTCTGAATCTTCCATTAAGATCATAGTTCAGAGATTAAGATCCCAGATCTAGAGGTGGAAGGGACCATATCTTTAACATATTTAGTCCAACTCTCCCATTATTATTAAAGAAGAGGAAACGGAGACCCAGAATGCTTAAATTATTTGCTCAGAGAAAAATAGTGAGTAAATTTCAGAGATGAAATTTGAATCATATCCCATTCTCAGTTGCTTATGCTTCTCCAACAAACCTTGTATTAAGTATGCATATATTTATATCAAAGGCCTAAGAGATCATCTAATATATGAGGAACTGACCTTTTTTGTGGGTCTGGTGCAACCTATGAGTTCCCTTTCATAATAAAGTATTTAAGTAATTGAAGAAAGAAGATCTCTGTTTCAGCAAGTTTAGTGAAAAAATAAGAGTTAATTTGTTTCTCCCACTGAAGTTCATTGACACCTCCCTCCCTGAAATTTGTCCATAGAACTCAGTTAAGAGCTCCTGACATAATAACAACTCCCATATTTTACAGAGGAAAAAAGTCAAGGGCCAGAGAAATCATTTGTCTGTGGTCACATGGGGAATAAGGAAGGGTTAGGGTCAGACAACAAAGATGAGGGAAGAGACTTTCACTTCTATCTTTATATCTATGGCATCTGACACAGTGATAAATATATATACAATAGGTGCTGACTAGAGGCTGATTAGTCTATTATCTGAGACATTGACAGATTGTGACCTGGATTCCCATAACTATCACAGACAAGTCTTAAATGCATATCTTCCATTAGACTTCGAGTTCTTTGAGAGGAAGGATTATTATCTTGTTCTTTTTGGCATCCCAGGACTCAGCCCAATGCCCAGTGCCTCAGCCCAGTAGAAACTTGTTTAGAACAGTTATGGTCATCTGAAACCATTTCTTTATAATATATGATTGATAACATGTACTTAATAAATGCTTGTTTACTTTATCTCCTGATTGATTTCAACGCACTCTCTGGTACTCTATCCATTAGGCCACACTGCCTCTCTTATTTTCATCTTTAGATCTTCTCAAATTATACTTTTTTTTCCAAATTAAAAGTAAATTATGGGAACACCTAAACCCAAAAGTTCTCTCTTCTGATTACTAGGTACTCCTGTATCTTTGAAGACATAAGAAAATGCCTGAGGCAAATGACTGAAAGCAGACCCTTTCAATCCACTATCTCCATATATTTCCTTGGAAATAATAAAGGTAAAACCTAAGGCAGGGCAGTCCATAGATAGTGAGAGGCATCTTTACAGTGAGTTAAATCTTACATTCAAACCACTCCAAAAAGTTCTGCAGACAGATTACAGTTATGGGATCTCGCCTTCAACAGCAAACTTGGCCCCAAACATTTGAGAACACTCCCACACCCCATTGGTCCCCAAATCAACCAGACACATGCTTCAGTCTCGCAAATGAACCAAAGGGGAAGCTGCTTTGACACCCAAAACACTAAAACATGGGGCTCTGATTATCTTGAAGCCCATTGGAGCCCTTGGTTTTGACCGGGTATGCTGGGGCTTTTTCATCCTTACATGGCATTAGTGTTCCAGTTTCTGGGATTTGGGGCAGAAAGCTTCATTGATAAGGACTTGCTTCTTTCATTTTCCTAGAGGTTCCTTTTCTACAAACCTTCATTTCACATGTAAATACCCTTAATTAAATGGCAGCCTCTCTTCTAGGTTTTATGCTAATAAGCCTTTTTGAAATTCAGGGCTGCCTCCATAACATTTCCAGGCACTTCCCCAGAGGAATCAGAAATCCTACCTTAACTGCCCCACAGTGAGAAGTCATGCCTAAAACGCACAGAAGGAAATCATAAAATTTCCATCAGCCCAAAGAAAGTAAGATGAAAGCACACTCCAGAGTTACTAGGTTCTATGAGCCCTCAGATCACTAGATGGCTACCATGACAACAGAGGAAGCGTTCTTTTCAAATTAATTTCTTGGAGAGGGGAAGCTCTGTAACACATGTAGACTTTGGGGTTCCCAGCAAATAAACTCATACTTTTTATAGCTGCCAAGGAAGCTTGTAAATTAGCTTATTTTGCCTTTAGGGGAAAAAAAGTCAACTCATCTAATGGAATCCACCCTTAAAATTTTCTTTGGCTATGAATGGTGGGTATCAGACCTGTGGTTCTATAATCTCATCTCTTCCTTCAGGACTTAAGTTCCAATTTCACTTCTGATACTTAATTACCCTTGTGATTTGGAGCATGTTATCTCCTTTCTCTGAGTCTCAGTTTCCTCATCTATAAAATGAGGAGATCCAACAAGATGGTATCTGAGATGCCTTCCAGGTTTAAATGCATGATGTCATGATCTTTAAAGTCACTATGAGATTTCTGGTTTATGATCCTGTGATCTATCATGGTACTCATTTTTAAATGAAGGAAGACTAATGTATTCACCCTTACATTTACTGAAGTGCGACTGTGATGGGTTGAATTTAGAATCAACTGCCATTTTACAAATTGATTGCAAAGCCGACACATTCGTATTCATTAGTCAATTGTTCATCTGTGATGGAATGATGATAATAATTGGCCTGAAAGGTGCTTTAAAGTTTGCAAATTGCTTTGTCTATAATCTCATTTAAGATTCAGAATGAAATGAAGTAGGAACTATAGCTATTACCATCATCAACATTTTTACAGATAAGGAGCTATTATCTTTTAGTATTATTATTTTACAGATAAGGAACTTCTCCAAAAAAGTAAGTAGTTCTCTCCTATAACCATCCAGCCAGAAAACAAAAAACAAAAACAAAAACAAAAACGAACCAGTTTTTTTCTGTGTGTCAGGAGTTTCAGAATTATTCTTGTTGCCTACACAGCTAATAAAAGTAAATGCCAAATTTCAGTCAGAGGTTAGTGAAAATAAACTTTTAATTTCTTTTTCTCCATGCAAGTTCACAGACTTCCTGAAATCTACCCATGATTCCTTGGGGGACATTCAACGGATCCTAAGTTAGGAACCCTTGACTTAGTGGGATAAGCGCCCATATTTCTCCAGCTCTTAATTCTGTACCAGGTTAGAAGCTAATAACCATGGTACATATTCATCAGCTGGTGTCCTAACTTTAATCATAACAATAATTTTATTTGTATAGTCCTCTTAGGTTTGCAAAGTGCCTTATAAATATTATCTCATATTATCCTCACAACAACCCTGGCAGGTAGGTGTTATTGTTGTTCTTATTTTACAGATGAGGAAACTAAGGCTGAGGTAAGATGACTTGAGCCGGGTCACAGATAATAAGTGTATTTGATGTAAGCATTTTAGAAAATGAGTGATCCATCTACCTTATAAAATCAGAGTTAGAATGTTTAAATTTAGGGTCATAAGAAATTTAAAGAGGAGTTGATTACTTATATGCTCAAAGAAACACCCATTTTCCTTTTCAGCTGCTGAATCTATTGGAGTTGAACCCCACATGGAAACGGCATAAGGATTTAATTTCTCAACATAATATATCACTTAACTTTACCCAGTACAAAACAGAATGATTGAATAATGTAACCAATACGTCTGTTCGTTCACTTTTGAAGCACATCTGTGTGTTGTTCATCTGAATAAAGAAAATTTATTACAATGGAAATTAATGTTATTTTTGTCATCCACATGGTTTCCACCTCAAATGAGTCTTCCTTGAAGCACCTAGTTGAAAAGCTAGAATTGCACTGAACTCTCTCCCTGCTTCCTGTTTAAAATGCACTTCACAGTTTGAGATCACAGAGCCTGCCAGGGTCTGAATTGCTGCACTAGATGATTGAGAGTCTTTCAATTAAGCAGCAATTTTGCAATTAGTGGAAACTGAGTGCTCATAACAATCGCTTGAAAACAAGTCTAGACAAGTTAGTAATTACCCTATTAAAGGGATATATCCGCTTACACTTGAGCCAGGGTTGCTTCATGAAAACTGAAATCTTCCATGCAGGGAGATCTAAACTGAAAATTACATTTTAGCCATTAAAATAAATCAATAGTACAGCTGTCTAAAAGAGGGGAGCAACTTTCATTTTAAAAGAAATCTTAAGCTTGGCCACAGTGCCAAGCTCTACTATCACTGTTTACATACAGAAAGTCTGAATTTCTTGTATTTCCTTTCTTGGTCCTCTAACAGCCTAAGCATTGAAATTTCAGTATTATCACAATTATTTCTGTGGCAATGATGATGATGATGATGATGATACTTTAAAATTATTTCTGTTGATCTTTTTATTGACTTTGGAGAAATGGAGATGTCCTCACCACAAAAGTTGGAGGTTGTGTTCTGTTTTATATTTTTACTACCTGAACAACTACAAAGGTTGTTTTTTAATAAGAGCAACCATGAAAAAAATACATTTATTTAAAGTTCTTAATATGAATGCAGAAAAACCATAATTCTGTCCTAGGTAAGCATGCTGGGCTTGCTGAGGGGTTCATTATAAATAAGGGCTGCTTTGCCTGGGAAAGAAAAAAAGAATTATCAATCATTTCATTTTGGTCACTGAAGACCTTAGACACTCAACTATTCCAGTAAGAGGAGAATAGAATAGCCTGCATCCTAATGGCGCCCCCTATTAAGTGGAAATCCAATCACTCGTTGAAGGATTTCAGAAATGCACATTAGCTATAGTTAGTTTAAAAAAACAAAACAGAACAAGTCGGGAATGCAGACTTTCAGTGATGGCATTTTTAAAATGAAAATTCTCTTTCTCTTTGTCATTATTAGGTTTGAATAATTAACCTGCAGTAGCAAAACAACTTAAATGAATATTCAATCTCTCCATTCTCAGTTAATGACAATTTTCTCAATTGTTTTTGACTTAAAGCTAAAGCTGCCCCTGTGTACTAGATTGGAAAGGGCAGGTTAGGAGAGATTTCCTGGATACCTTAGCTGTCAGAGGTTCAGATGTCTAATAGCTATTGATTTTGTAATGGTAACAATCACCTGAACAAAAACAAAATTAAAAGTGTCTAACTTTTCTTTGAATGGGGGGGGAAGCTTTTATAGTTGTATTTTTGCTTTTCAAAAATGCAATGCCTAAGGATGCATGCCAGTGCTACAGTGATCCCCAAATAATCATCTGGAAATAATTTTGATTTGCTTAATGTGCTTAAAAGGAAAAAAAATATTCTCTATAAAAACCTCAATCATCAGACACCAACAGCCAGATATCTAATTTTTTTAATTGTTGCATTTATCTTTTTTCTTTTTTTACTTAAAACAAAAGGAGAAAAGGAGTAAGCTTTTAAGGTGCTGGAATTCAAATTATGATAACTAACGTGTTTTAAATTCCACTCCAAGTTATGATTACATTTCAACAAGTGTCTCTTTTTTCCTTTTCGCTTACCTCTGCTGCTAGTTCTGGAATTAGCTAGCTTCAAACAACAATTTTCCATTATTACATTTGCAAGATCAGACAATATGGTTTCAGTGAATGTTATACATAGACTCTAATGCACACCCTCTGCCAAAACTTCCTGGTGTAATTTCTACATATGAGCTATAATAGCTTGAAACTGGCCATGTCACATCCAAATAACCTTCAACCTAGGAAATTTTATGTTGCATAAAGCAAACAATAAGAAACTCCCATGTTTATACAAATTACTTCTTTTATTATGCAGCAATAACAGAGGATGGAAAACAGACAAGATCAAATTTTAGGGCCAAGGGACAAAAGAAGGAAGCTTTGATTCTATAAGTTCAGATAGCATTTTTTTTTTTTTAAAGAAGAAAGGAAAAGAACATTGTTTTAGGGATTTTTTTTTTTTTTGATTCTTGGGATATTCTGCAGCATCCCAGTCTCATTTTCACCTAGTTAAAAAGCAAAGTACCCAAATGTATACAATATTGCTTTCCGGAAAGATGTACAGTACTAGGTGGATTAAGCTTCTGAAATAAACACTTAGAAATATGCTTTCCCTAGCTCCCAGCCAAGAACATTCCTTCACTCTTGTCAGAAAATGTTCATTGGTTACTGTTGATATGGGGGGGGGGGAAGAGAAGCTCCTCGGACCCTCTTATAAATTCAGTTAAAACGAGGCACATGGGCTAGCGCTGTCAAGGCACGCTACAAGCCTTCTAAATCCGTTCCAGATATCACTGTGCACGCATCAGAAGCCCTCCTGGGTGCTCGACATTGTGGGATCCGGCCGGACTACTCAGCGGATCCCACGTCCTCCTGCTCCTAGGGGTACGTTGCTTGCTAGAGGTGGATCATAACTGAAAGAGACGCCCGGGAGCCCAGGCCAGTCTCCCCGAGCCCTGCTTCTCACTGCAGCCCCGGGGGTGGGGAGAGCCCCGACCAGCCTCCCCTCCTCCCCTTCTCCGGCGCAGCCCTGGGGGTGGGGGAGAAACCCAGGAGTCCCTCCCTTTTTCCCTCCCTCCCTCCCTCCCCCGGCCTTGCAGTTGAACTTCGACTCTTTCCCGGCAGAGGGCACTCTCTACCTTCCCTAACTCCGCTGTCCCCCGCCACCCCCCATCCCTCAATCCCCCCTCCCCCAGCTCTCCACCCCACCCACCCCCTCCAGCAAACACAAACCCGCCGCCTGCGCCGCTCACTCCCCAGAAGCGCGCAGGCAGTCTCCCTACTCGAGCACCCTCTTCTCTCCTTCCCCTGCAGCCCGAAGCACCTTCGGCGCCCCCCCCCAATTCTAGTGGACTCCTCCTCTTTGCTCTTCCCTTCCCACTCTCATTCATGAAGGCAGGAGTGTCTCCGAGCTTGGCCACCTCCTCCAGTCCCGAGGTCCCTCCTCTCTCCCCTCTTCGCACACTCCTCCCGCTCACCCCCCAAGTACCAACCCCAAGCTCGCTCTCCACCACCAAAACTTTTGCGCCCCTTTCCTTTCCCCTCTCCCCTCTCATGCTAAGGAGACCAAACGGAGGCCCCGGGGACTAGGAAGGGCTGGTACTGGACTTGTTAGCAAAGCCATACTCAGAGGGAACTGGGGGAGAGGGAAAGAGGGCTTAGGGAAGTTACTGCCGCCGGGATCCCGCATCCCGGGGCGGGGCCAGGTGTGGACCGCCAGGGAAAACTGAAGTTTTGAAAGCTACTTTCGCCCCGGACCTGTCAGTTTCATTCGGGATTCAGCTCTCGAGAAGCAGGTGACGGTAGCCCAGCCAGCCCCAGCAGGCGACGAGGGTGGAGGCCTGGAGGATGGAGGGGAGGGGGGTCTGGAAGTGGAGCTGGTCTAACTCTTAGCAAGGAAGGATCCCCTCCTCAGCTCCCAAGTCCCTTCGAGTTCCACCTTCGACCGCTCTAACAAGAAGCTGCGGTCTTCGCCCTCAATTCGCCTTCTGACCCTTTGCAGCCTCCTACTGGGATCCCCGACGCCCCTCATCCTCCTCAAAGTAACCGGAGACCTCCCAAACCTCTCCCGCTCCCACTTTGCTTGCTTCTCCCCAACCCCCTCTAGTACACGCACGTCCCAGTTCCTTCAGATCCCGGCAGAATCTTTTGCTCTCCCTCTTCAGCCCTTTCTAGGGCGCACTCTCTAAGTGCCCTCTCCCCGCGTCCAGGTCCCAACATTCATGCCCCCGTTTCCCCTTAGGACAAGCTCTTAGTTTGTCTGGGGATTAGAGGTCCCAGAACTTACTTCAACCCTCTAAGCCTCCTTTGCGGAAGGTCAGAGAAAAGAGCATATCACCCCTTCCCCAACTTGGAGGCCTTTGAACCCAGCGTTTGCGTCCCCCAACTCCGCGAGCAACTTTCCAGAGGAACACAGGGCTGATCCCCCTCGGAATCCCATCCAGCCCGCCCTGGCACGGCTCGGCTCCGAGGCTCTTCCCTACCTTAGAGTCCACACAAAGCTGGTTTGGTCCCCTGCTCCCGAGAGTCACATCCTCCTCTTCCTCCTCCTCCTCCTCCTTCTTCTATTCCTTCTCCGCACCCCGGAGCCCAGTCCGCGCCCCAGTCTCAGCGGCCGCCGGCACAACCAGCCGCAGCTCAAGTGTCTCATCAAAGCTTCATGAGGGGGGTGGCGGGGGAGGAGGGAGGGCGGGAGACTGGGGGGGGGGGGCGAGCCTGGCTTCCTCACCCCCCAGGATCCCGCTGCTGCCTCAGCTTGTGTGTTTGTGTGCGCGCGCGCGCGTGTGTGCTCGTATATGTGTGCGCGCGTGTATGTGTGCGTATGTGTATGCGCGCGTGTATGTGTGCGCGCGTGAATTTATGTGTGTGTATGAGTGTGAAAGAAGGAAGGAGGGAGAGACAGACAAGCGCCGGCCTCGGGCTTTTTGTCCGTCAGAAATTATTTAGATCCCTCTTTAGTCTTCCATTGGTCAAACTAACCCCGGAGTAGCAGCGCCAGAGACACCAGTACTGGGCCGGAGGCTTAAAGGGAAAGCGGCGTCTTTTTGCCTCCCCGGGCTCAGCCCCATCCCCAGCCCCGGCTCCGGGTGAATTTTAGGACTGGCTCTTCCCACCCGCGGATCCAGGCACTAAGCATCCCTCCCGAAGGCAGCGAGTCTGTTCCTCTCAGGCCTCTAGTCCCCTACCCGTAGGTATTGTGGGTCCCGGGCAGTGCCAATCTCCTCCACCCCCACTGCTCACCACGGCCACCGAGACTTGACACATTTGGCTCAGACGTACAGACCGAGCCCTCTAGCTTTGCTCCCAGAGGCTGGACAGCCCAAGAATGGGACGTGCGCTCCCGGGGCAACCCCCGACGGTGGGCTACGGGAAGGGAGGGGGGAGGTGATTTGGGGCCAAGTAGAATCCCAGCCCAGTGGGTTTGAGAGACCCCGGACGAGGGTAACTCACAATTAAGCCTTGTCTTTCTTTGGGGGTAGGGGTGAGGATGGGGGTGGGAGACAAAAGGGAAAGAGGGGAGAGAATGTGTGCAGAGAAGGGGTACGAGAGATGAGGTGGGGGAAAGAAAAACTAAGGAAGGAGGAGCAGGGGAGCTAGAACGTCTGCAGCTCCGGTGCCTGCTGCGACCCCCCCCCCCCTCTTTTCAACTTTGCTTTCCCTGTCTGGAGCAAACTGTGTGCGGACTCCCAGGGGACCGAGGCCGTCGAATCTCCTGAGAAAGTCGCCCCTCCCAACTCCCCTTCCCCCCCCCCCACCGCTTGGCTGCCTGGCAGAGGGACCACTGGGGACGTCCCCGAGGGGTGTCCACGCTCACTTCTCCCAAAGCGTGGCTAAGAGTGCTTTACTCGTTGTCTTAAACACCCGCCCGCTTAAATATAGTGCGCTTGCTGACCTCTCCATCGTTTGCCTAATAGGAATTCAATCAAGATAATAACAGCATTTTTTATTAATGAATGCCCCGGATAACGTTACGCTAAGTTACTTTCTGGGGCCACGCAGCAGCCGGAGGCGTGACGGGCTCGCTCCTAAATCCACTCGCTGCGGAGCCCTCACGGAAGAAGGAAAGGAAAGCAACCCACCTTCTCAATCACTACTTGTGAAAGTCAACATCGAGACAGCCACGCCTGGGGAGGGGGGGAAACTCAGCCCGAAACTCCCAATTAGCACTCCCTGCGGCTCCCCTCCGTCCAGATCAGTCTTTGGTGCCTGCCTGGGCTCCTTCTGTTCTGCAGCAAATCGATTAAATTATTGATAGTGGAAATTGAATGGTCCAGGTAATAATGGCATCCCCTGATTGAGTGGCTCCATTTGATCTTGGTAGAGGCAGAGAGATTTCATGCTAGCTCACTAGGGTTAGCGAGAGAGCTGGATCAGACCTCTCAGGCTCTGAATGGGAATGTGGGTGGGAATCCACGAGAGGGCTTCTCAATTGCCTTGACGTGCAATGTCATATGATACCTCCGCTGCCTCTAAATAGACACTCTCCTGCACGAATTACCAGAATCCAAATTCAGTGCATTGGGAAGGATGCATCTTTTATTAAAAAGAGTTCCGTTCCAGAGCATTGCATGCTTTTGCAGATGCTCTTTTCTCCCCGCCGTCCTACCAAACATGCTTCTGGCCAGATCTTTTAGAAAACCCAGGGCAGAAAAAGAGATGAGATTTCCTCTGGAATCTCGCTTTTAGCTGGCTAGTTTGGGGTGCTTTGTGACTCCCCCTCCTTCCACAGAGAAAACCATCACTGCCGATATCAAAAAAAAAAAAAAAAGACCTAAGATGTCCAACGATGTTCATTCAATTAAATTAACTGAGTACCTACTGCATTTTAGGCTTTATGCTGGGGATCCGGAGATAACAGGAACAAATAAACAACAACAAAAAGCCGGATGTTGCCCTCAAGGAGCGTACCTTCATCTCTTAGGAAGAACTAAAAACCCGTCTTTTAGCTGACTTTTAAAGCCAGATCAGTGGAGCCACCAAAAGCCTCACAGGCTACGTGCGGGAGGATCATGTTCAATGAACCGTTTGACAAACCTTTTCAATTCCCGCCCCTCCCCCCTAGTCTCGACTTCTCCTTAAAAGCAATCCTATTCCCAATAGTTAAAACATCGGAAGCACAACAGAATGCTAACAAGCTCTTCAATGTATTAGATAAAGAATAGTCCTCTAATAATTTCCCCAGGTTAGCTAACCTCAAACTGGTTAATGATCAGTGAAAGGAAAGGCTTCCCAGTGGACTCATTCCAAACTAGGAATCAATACAAGGCCTTGGGCATTCCAGCGATGGAGCCAAGAGGAGGGTGATCTATCCCTACCCTGGGTCGATGACTGTTCTCTCCTCTTAGTTATTTTGTTTTCTGGGTGTGATAGCTCAATATGCCTGTGTAAGTTGTAACAAAGTATGATTTTTCAAATATATTCAGAGCTCTTTAGACTATGTATGGCACATTTAGCTTGGTACCTATGTCAATATGACTGATCATACATCCAATATAAACAACCCAAGACTCCTATGGGGAAGACTTTATGTAGGCATATTGAATGCGTTTTAAAGATGCTTGCTAACCAGAGTGCTATAGGATCATGGCAACAATCCAGACATTTTTCAAAGCATCCCTGGCATTGGATCCTAGTGGAGAATTTTAAATGCTATAGACGGTGAGTGTGATTTCATTGGCCATAATTACAGGATTTGTGCTGTGTAAGGTTTAAAAGTCTAATCCACTTTATGGGAAGTTCAGGGATGGTAAATTCTCCTCCAGTACTTAAAAAAAATTTCATAAACAGGGGCAGCTAAGTAGCACAGTGGATAGAGCACCAGCCCTGAAGTCAGGAGGACCTGAGTTCAAATCTGGTCTCAGACACTTAACACTTCCTAACTGGGTGACCCTGGGCAAGTCACCTGACCCCAGTTGCCTCAGCAAAAAAAAAAATCATAAACATAGTTTATCCTACCTTAAAGTTAGCTTCAAATACGCTTAAAAATGAAGGATACTAATGGTATTTTAAGTCTAAATACCTTATTGGAAACCTATGAGATAGGGGACTATAGATTATTCTCCCTACCCCTTACAGAGGGGGAAACTGAAATACAGATAATTTAGATGACTTGTATAAAGTCACAGAGCTAGTAAGTTTCATGGGGGAAGAAGAAAGTCTTCCTGATTTCAGGTCAAATATGAAGAATGACTGAAATGAATGAACAAACCCTAACTACTTGGCTATACTGCCTTTCATATAAAGTAGGTGAATAACTCAGCTAGAAGGGTTCACAAATGCTAGTCATTAGAAGTGATACCAACTGTTCAAATGACCTTGTATAGATCAATAGCTCTGCTTTGGAAATACCATGCCCATGTTATTAGCCTGGCATGGTGATTGGAACCAGCCCTCTCTTTCCATCCCTCTCTTGACCTCATGGGAACCATTTTGCATCTGCATAGTCCAGTGTATCTGTGGTTTTACATAGGGCAAGGCAGAAACATACTTGTGATGAAATCATCAGGAATAGTATGAATATTTAACAAGTGACTTCCAATTCAAGTGAATATTACTCAGAAAATGTTCCCTCTGAAATCCCTGACATTTTCTCAGGGTTCTAATCAGGGTGAAATCAAGCTAAAAAAAATGTTTACTTTAAAATAGCTTTCTCTGCCTATTTCTCCTTAATAGCAAAACTAAAGTATATAAAGAAAACAGAGAATTGCAAAGTTGGAAGGAATTTCAGTGGTCATCTGGATCAGTCTTTTTCTTAAAGTATGAATGCAGAGCATCTCATAAAAATTCAAAAGCTGAAGCTCTCTTTGAACACCTTTAGCAATGGGGAACTTATAACTACTGCATGAGGCAGTCCATTCCATTTTTGGATAGCACAGATTATTAGAAAGCTCTTTCTCATAAAGATCTGAAATGTGCTTCCTGTTGTGGTGTTGTCCATGACCTGGCAATCGTTGAGTACAGTGAGATCATCTCCTCCTTGGAACTCTATTTATGTGTGCAGACCTTGCAGTTCCCTCAATTAAGGGAATT
The DNA here is from genome assembly GCA_023553655.1 of Myrmecobius fasciatus. Taxonomy (NCBI): domain Eukaryota; kingdom Metazoa; phylum Chordata; class Mammalia; order Dasyuromorphia; family Myrmecobiidae; genus Myrmecobius; species Myrmecobius fasciatus. Next base: position 15,721 of record JAJPUD010013511.1, read on the forward strand.
TCAGGTGTGAAAATTAGCGGCTCGGATGCAGATCAAGAACTGGTAAACTTAGAAAATGTCTATGGCTACTGAGAGCTTAAGTGATTTGCTCAAAGTCAGCTGGTATATGTCAATAATGATACTTGAACACAGGCCTTCTAACTCTAGCCCATCTATCCAATGTACCATGCAGGCATCTTTTGCACACCAGTCTTCCTCTTAATATATTCCAAGGGGGAATGCAAATAGGGCTGCTGGTCTAGTAATGGGAAGAGGAAGGCCATTCACTTCTGGGTAGATAAAATTTAAAAGTCTGTATCTCGGTCTTCCCAGAGATTTCTGAATAAATATTCTCCCCTCTTCCATTTTATCCTAGTGGTATCTGTGGCTTATATTTAAAGGTTCAAGCGTAAGTTTCTGACTTGCTTTTTAACTATGATGAGAAATGATACCAAGAAAGAAAAGTACACATTCTGGGTCTACCTTTTCTAGGACTCGACACATATATTTATATGTAATGATGGGGGCAAAGACCTGAGAATTACATTTTGTAAGTTTCTAGTTGCAACATTTTGCCCTCAGTCAAAAGAAGGAAAGTGACATTTTAGCAAACAGCTCTGAGGGAAGGGGAGTTGATTCTTAATCATCTCTCAAGATCTTTTGGCTTAAACAAACAAACAAACAAACGACTTTGCTTGTGGCTGAATCTTAATATTGGATGCTTAATGTTTTTAACATGATGTTTCAGAAGACCTAAAGTCAAGTAGAAACATTTTAGATTCTCATTTATGCTTGTCAGGAAATAGAAATGAATCCACATTGCACAAGTGGGAATAGTGGCAGGAGGCACCAATCTGACACCAACATATTTTTTTCTATTAATAATTTTAATTGGCTGAGGTCAGTCCCACTCTCACTACAAGCATTTGATGTTTAATTATGTTTATTCAAGTCGCCTAGTTACTCCTGCTCACGATCTCCCTTGTAGAAAAGGGGAAAAAATGTTGTCCAGAATCAAATGGACTTGACTTCCAAAGATGCTATAAAGCTGAGTAATTAATGTGGAAGAAGGAGTAAGTAAACAGAAACACATTCACTTCAGTTTAGGGTCTTCTCAAACTCTAGTTTCAAACTATTCAAAGCTATAGTATACCATCTCTATATATGGAAGTGGGTTTGGGGGTAGGGAACATGGATTGTGTGAACCAATGTGACCAAAGAAACAGAATCTGGAAGAATTCACTAAGTTCATTGGTTCTCAAACTTTTTGGTTTCAGGACCTCTTTTCACTCTTAAGATTATTGAGATCTCCCCCAAATAGCTTTTATTTACATATTTTGATATGTATAGTTACATATATTGATCATTATCCTTTTAGAAATTGTAATCTTAGTATTATTGTGAAGATAGTTTTGACTTTGTAGACTATTTAAAAGGATCCCTACCCAACTCTTGAAGAACTGTTATTTTAATTCATAGGACCATGCAGCTAGAACTGGAAAGAGTCTTCAAGACAGTCATTCAGAGTTATTAAGTGATTTGAGCAAGGATACATAATTAGCAAGTGACAGATTCGGGATTTGAATTTTGGTTATATGTCTATATTATAGTGCCTGAAATCTAGAAGCTCAGGGCCAACTCATTTGGTATATCAGTTGGTTCGGCCCAACAGTGTTGGAGTTTATGTTCCACTCTATTGAAACAGATTTTTCTCTACTCTTATAACTTTGAAGGATTACTCTTTTGTTAGATAGCACCGAGAGTTACCTGGCTAGGGAACTAAGGTGAAACAAGAAAGTCTGAGTTCAGGATGTCCAAAAAAAGGAGCCAAAATAATTACAACCCTTGGGAATCCTATTGCCCCAATCACAGTTTTAGAACTGAATAGAACCACAGACATCATCTAGTTCAATCTCCTCAATCCATGGTAAGGAAGTTTCCCCTAGTGACTTGTCCAAAGTTAGACAAGGGAGCTAGAAAGTGTCAGAGCTATGATATAAAGTTACATCTTCTGATCTAAATTGAGTTTTCCAGACTGGTTCATAGCCTCAAAGGTCTGAAAACCCAAGAGGATCTTACTCCATAGTTTAGTGGCCCAATTTTTTGTTCAGATTAAAAATTCCTTTGCTTAGCATTCAGTCTTATTCAGGAACCTCTGGGATTCTTTTGTACTTTTTTTTTGCTTTTAGCAGTTTTTTTGTCTTAGTTTCTTAGCAAAAAGATTACTTTTAAGCCATTAAGTCACTTGTGTGGGTTTCTGTAGCAGACAAGGATTTTTTTCTCCTTTTTCTTTCCACACAATCTTATTTGAGAGGGACAAAGTCTGAGGTGGAAATGGGTGGGGTAAAGGTCACATGCCCCAAGTCACCAATAGGTGGCACTGGCCAAAGGGAAACAGCAAAGAGAAAACCTTGCCAAGATAATGAGCTAGAGCCCTGGGAATGAAAAACGGTCACACCGATTCCTTCCTTCTGCCCAAAGGTTTTTATTATCTGAATAAGAACTCACATTCCCGCAGAAATATTTTCTTCACAATTGTCCTGCCAGGAGGGTAACTATGATTATCTCCATTTTATAGATTTTCAAAGAATCATCCATCTTGAGCTAGATTTCAGGCTCATTCAAAAACCTCTGGGATTCTTCTCTAAGCTACTTTTACAGCTTTGTTTTGTTCATCTGGACTTGGACCTCCATAGCCATCTAGTCCAATCCCCTGTCTCTTCCCTTGACAATTTTACAAATGAGGAAACAAAAAGTCTCAGGAAGTGAGGTCACAGGTATAATTATTAGAGGTGGGATTTGAACCCAGATTTTCTAATTTCAGAGCCAGTACTCTTTTCATGGTACCACTTTCACTGAAATGAAGAGAAATTAAATAACCTGCCCAGGATCATCCAGATAGTAACTGGTGAATCCAAGATTCAAATCCATGTCTTTTAAGGAAAACAAAGACTACTAAAAAAATGCTAAAACAAGGGGGAGGGGGAAAATTTGCAGCCTAAGTAAATAAAATATCCCAGAATCACTAGGTAGAATTGTAGAATGATGACCTTGAAAAGAATATCAAGATATGGTATGTAGATCATCTCCCTGTTCTTGGGTCTACTATACTAGATCAAAGAAGGAACCTTTATGAGGAGCCCATTCTAGACTTGGCTAACCCCATTAAATAAATAAATGTGTGTATATATACATAAGTGTGTATACATAATCCAATACATGTAACACATGTGTATGTATATAACCGACATGTTTTATTTGCTTAAAATGTATCTAATTTCATCTTATTCTAGTAAGGTTGAATAGCTGGCTATTGACTTCTTCCTATATTTAAGAACCATTATGAAGTCACTTCTCAGTTGTCTCTTGGAACCACAGACCAGATCCCACAACCTTTGTTCATAACTTTCAATTTTAACCCATTAATCTATTATCATGATTGTTTCCTGAACTAGCTCCAAGTTCTCCATAGTTTCCTGGAAACATGAAGCCAAGAACTAGACATGTATATGAAATCACTCAAGCCTAAAGCAGTTTGGGAAATTTTAAATGACCTAAATACAATTGTGAGAAAAGTCAAAAGAGACTGATTCTCCAGAACAGTAATTATTCCTCCATCTAGAGACTTGAAATCTCACATTGGGTAAGTTGGAAGAGAAACTAGAAGTGGTTATTTAAAAAGAAAAAAAATAGCAATCTAAATGTCCCTTATGACAAAGTTTTGAGATTTAGACTGATGGAAGAATGACAGAACACTAGAGTTGGAGTCAGAAGACTTGAGTTTAAGGACCCCCGGGCTAAGACATTTTACTTCTCTAGATGAAGATGCTTCCTTTAGGTCTTAGATTCTTCATCTGTAGAATGAGTCGACTGGTCTCAGTGAACTTGGGAGTTTCCCATTGGGAGATTTCAAATAATAATCTATTATGATACCAAATAAACTTTGGTATTTGGGACATTTTTTTCAATGAGATATTATTTTTAAAAGTAAGTATGATCCTTTCATGGATTTGTGTGTGATATGTGGTAGTGCTATGGGATACCTCAGTTTCTGAAAACCTAAAGTTTGGGGTGCCCAGACCACAGTAGAAAAAATTAATGATATACATCAGTAGACAGCAGCAATCACCTACAAAAATGCATATCAGAAGTACATAAAAGATAACTTCATAAGAAGGAACTTAGGGCATTAAAAGTACTGTGTAATTTCCTAAGAGCAACCTAATCTAGTTTCTTCCTTCTAATAAATTTTGGGCCTATATCATCACATATATACTATTTGATTAGGATTTATACTCTATTAGAATAGTTCTTGTAGTTGTACATTCAAATATAGGCAATATTCTAGAAAATAAGCATTTTTCATCTGCTTGATTTTTTTGGATAGATAGTTATGTTGAACTATTCAGGGTAATTATGGATGTCTTTAGGATGAACTGGAATATTCTGGGGGGGTGGCAATTTCATATCTATGACTAGAAGAATGGGCAAGACTTGCCTTCTGTTGAGATCTCCTCTTCCATTAAGAGTGATTTGAGTTGACCAGACTCAACAATAACAATAAAAATAATTCACATTTATTCAATGTTTTATAATTACAAAGAGTTTTGGATACACCAACCCATTTTACCTTCATAATAACCACTGTCAAGGTAGGGAGGGCAAAAAGTGGCAAATATTATATATTGTCTTCTCCCATTTAAAAAACAACAAACTTCTTGAGGAGAAGAACTGCCTTGATTTGTTTGCTTAATTTGTATTCCTAGCATTTAACACAGTGCCTGGCACATAGTAAACACTTAAGTGCACACACTCTCTCTCTTTCCTTCCCCCACCCCTCACATTTGCATTTACCCTTCCCCTCCATCCTCTTCCTAACCCCTATGTCCCTCCTATATAAGCACTATTCAGGTACACAAATTGATCTTATTGAATTAAAGAGTTAAAACAGGCATATTCAGGTCTACAAATTGGCAAATAATCATTTTATCTAAATGGTTCACTTCCCAGTCATGTCTGTGTGATGTCAGCAGAATCAAGTATAACTAAAAGAGTTGGGCTAATTCTAATTCCACATGGTTGAGCTATACAACAGTACAAGTAGCAGACACCTGGAAATACCATTTTCCATACTTAGGGGGCTACTCTAATGAACTGTGATGATCAGATCCCATGTTCAGCCAGTGGGGGCATTTGAAGTGTCCAGAGGTTCTGTGGTTTTCTAGATATGGTCAAACACCAATAACAGTGAATCCCAATACCAGTTTGGCTGGGTTAAGTCCAAATCAGAAAAAAGTCAAATGGTAGCTGGAAAAGGAAAAAAAAAACAACCTCATCAAACAGCCTATAAAATATAGAATTTGGAAGGGAACTTAGAGTTCATCTAGCCTAAGCTATTCACTTGAAAAGTATGGAAAAGTTATCAATCCAAAATAACAAGACAAGTGATCCAGAAAGGACAAGAAATAAGACTTCTGACTCAAAGTCCTATGCTCTTTCTACTGTATCAACTTCCTACCTTTCCTTTTGAGTACCCTTCTTGGGAGATTTCAAGAGATTTTGAATACAGAAGACCTCCAGAGGAGATTTTCAGCAGGTACCTTGCAATGTCCTTGTCAGTGCTGAGTATCATTAACTAGGAATACAGCTAGAAGTTTAATGGGGTAATCATTTTGGACCAGGTGGACAGGGTCAATGTAATATTGTCAAGTGATTAATATAGCCGGGTGGGGGTTTTGGGAGAATAGTTGTGAAACTCTAGGGTGGGAGGCATAAATTAAAATTTCAGGCCTCCTTCATAGAAGTTCCAACTAGAAGAGATCTCTGAGGTCTTCTCCTATAACCCTTCATTTTATGTACTTATGTGCCTTCCTCAAGGTCACAAAGGTACCAACTAGAGCAGAGTCAGGATTTAGGCTCAAGCCCTCTAGTTAGAACATAGTGTTCTTTTCATTTCCTCACACTGCCTTCTCTCTAGTCCAATTTGATCTCTTCCTCACACACCCTGAGGAGCCCCCTTGTTTTGGCTGCTCTGGAAATAGCTCTGACGACAGAGAAGAGGCCTAAGGCTGGGCTTTCCCTTTTGAAATTCAGATGTTATTGCTGTGACATTAATTAAACACAGTTCTAGAAACCAAATTCAGACCAAGGTCGGCCCTCCACAGTTCAGTGCCCATGATTTGTGGCCAGCAAGACTTGTCTGAGTTAGATGAACTGAGATCCAACCCTTTTCTTAATGACAAATTAAACAGAATGATTATGGGTTAAAATTGTTAATAGATTAGTGAACATATAAGTATGTTTCCCTTAAGGCACTGAAACCAATGAACTGAATTGTTTATTATCCACTGAAACTTTAAACAAACCATTCCTGTTGCCGATATCCAAACCAAGTTTGGAATCTCCATTGTTTCATGTCTACAGTAATAATAACAGGTGGCACTAATTTAGCAGTTTACAATGACAAAGTACTGTACATATATTATCTCATTTAGTTCTCATAATAAAGTTGTTGTAGTCCAAGTATCATGAGACCTCATTTTATGAATGAATAAATGAGGATTGGATTCACTAAGCAGCTTTCCCAGGGTGACTGGACAAGCAAATAGCAAAGCTTAATTGGAATCCAGGTCCTCTGATTTTAAATCCTATGCCCTTTCCATTATACTACAGCTGCCTCTTATTAGTCCTCTTGTAATACATGCTGAATTGAGCCATCAACTTCATGTGTTGAACATTATTTTCCAGAGCCATTATTTTAAAGCCAATCTCTGGGTCTTAGGAATCATAGGACTTTGAAACTGACAAGGGGTCTTAGATTGCATATAATTCCCAACCCTTGTCCACATTTAACAAATGAGGAAACTAGGACCACGAGAAGTTAAATGTCTTGCTTGAGGTCAGATAGGCAAGTAGTCGGCACGAACAAGATTTTAAATCCAGGTCTCTCTTTTCAAGTTAAAGCTAGAATTCTCATCTCGTTTATATGGGAGCCAGTTTCAAATGAAAAAATGTTGAAATAAGGTTCCAATGAATCATAACTGTCTGGATTGATCATTTAGCAGGGAATATTTATTTCTTCAATTACATTACATCTTGTTGCATTTATATTTTTTGTTCTTTATTACTAAGGATATTCAATTTTCAATAGTTTTCCAAACTTATATATCTATTTTCTACAATTGGTTTACTGGTTTTCATAAGAACTGAGATTCAGAAAAAGTAATAACTGCACTAGGGTACTCTCACAGCACACTGTGATACCTGGCATACTGGAGTACCTTAATAAATGCTTGTTTATTGATATTATGATTTTTCTTTTTGTACTCAACTGTTATTTTGTCAGGTTGGGGAACTCCTGGTAAAGAACTTCCTTTACCAAATCAGATTAGAATCTATTCAGTAAGTTTCAGAGAATTTCCTGGGGCACTGAAAGGTTAAACCTCATAGGTAATATGTGTTAAAGATGGGACTTAAAGCCAAGTCTTCTGGACTATGCTATAGTCTTTATTCAATAGTCCCTTTGTAAAGGGATTTCCCACCCCACTTCACCTCCACCCTCATTCAAGAACCTTGCCTTTCTACAGATAGCTTAAAAACAGATCCTTCATGACCCTCAGAAATTATGTCACCTCCAGCACAGACCTCCTGTATGAACCCTTGGTCTGACAAAATGCTTTCCCCTCCATCAGTCCCCCCCACCTCATCTTTGTTCTGTTCTACCAGAGCTATTAAGAGCTTCAACTTACAGAACATGATGGTCACTCAAGCAGAGAAGTTGCCCATTCTGAGGGCAATGGAGAAATATGGAGTGTTGTGGGTGTGGGTGACAACACTTTTGAAACAGGATTTCAAAGGAGGAAGAGATAACATGAAAAAAGTATATAAGGTTAAAAAAAAGGAGAGAAAGAAATGGGTTTGTCTTTACAATGGTAAGCAAAGCCAGGAAAGCCCTTAAAAATTGGGTAGATAGCCTATTACAAAAATTTAGAAGGCAATGGAATTAATGGAAGAACATGAACAGAAATCATGCAAGTTATATAGGCATGGATGCATTACTAGATAACAAATTCATTGGTGTATTTGAACACAAGGAAAAAGAATGGGAATTATTTTTAAAAGGAAATAAAGAATAGTGAGGTTATGTGTAGAAGAATCATTGAGATTAGAATTAGAAAACCTAAGTGAGTTCAGTGCTGTAATTCACAAACTATGTCGCTTTAGCCGAGTGATTTTTACTTTTGTGGGTCTCAGTTTACTTATCTAAAAAACTAGGAAGATAAAGCTTATAATATCTATCTCATAGGTCTATTAGGAAGATCAGCTTTATAATTTGGAAATGTTATTTAAATGCAAACTATTTAACATTTCTCTTTAAAATTTAAATAAGGACTTTTAAAGGAGAAAGTTAATCCTGGGATGTTTTCTTGGTTGCAGACTATTCTATTCTAGTATTATTGTTGTTTTTCCATATTTTTATTGCTCAGTCCGGTTTAACTTTTTGTGACTACAATTGATGTTTTCCTTCTTCCCTTCCTTCCTTTCTTTCCTTCATTAAGTGACTTACCCAGGATCATACAGCTAGGAAATATTGTGTGGTGAGGCTGGATTTGAACTCGGGTCCTCCTGACTTCAAGGCTAGTGCTCTATTTACTGTGGCATCTAGCTGCTCCCCCCCTCCAATTGGGGTTTTCTTGGCAAAAATAATGGAATGGTTTGCCCTTTCTTTCTCTATCTTTTAACAGATAAAGAATTGAGGCAAACAAGATTAAGTGACTTGCCCAGAATCACACAGCTAATAAGTGTATGAGGCTAAAATTGACTTAAGTAAGAGTCATCATCCTAACTTAAGGCCCAACACTCTTATCAAACTGCATCACCTAGTAGGCCATGATTTTTTTCATATGGATCGTTTTATGAAACAAAAATAGTTTTTATGATCTAAGGAAACTAGAGCCAAATATGGCAACCATTCCCATAAATTAAAAAAAGCATTAGTATAGGAGGCAATGATAACTTCCACTTAAAGTTCCTTTTGTATTTCAGCTAATTTCTTGGTTATTCCTCCTAAAGTCTGAGGAGAATTTAGGAAGTTTATAGGATAATTAGGTTTCTTTCCATTTCTTGGTGCCTTTATTAATTAAGAAAAGGCTTATTTCCTTGCTGTTAACACTTGGTTAATTTCAGTTAATAGTAATTTAATTTTTTTAATTATTTAGAAGAGTTTAACTCTCAAGATTAAAGGAATATAGAACAGGGGTAGCTTGAGTTATCAGGAAAAATTTCCATTGCCCTTTATTCACTTCTGTCCTTAAGGGTGGTTTAACTAAAATGTTTCCCACTGTCAATAAGACATAACTACCCTTGCACCAGACCCTACTGGAATTATAATATCCTTTTATCATCCGTATTCCACACCATTACCTACCAACATGTTACTGAATATGTTCTTTGACATATCAAAGATATGTCTAGATTTTAAATAGCCAGAATTTATATAGTGCTTTATATAGATTTGCCCATGAGGTAATCTTATGAGTACCCATGAGGTGATCATGAGGATCAAATAAATGAAGGGGTTATTATTACTCACATTTTTTACTTTTTGCTGAGGCAATTGGGGTTAAGTGACTTGCCCAGGGTCATACAGCTAGGGAATGTTAAGTGTCTGAGACCAGATTTGAACTCAGGTCCTCCTGACTTCAGGGCTGGTGCTCTAACCACTGCTCCACCTAGCTGCCCCTACCCCCATTTTTTAGATGAAGAAACTGAGATATAGAAGAGGTAAGGAACTTACCTAGGTTCACACGGCTAATAAGTATCTAGGGTAGGATTTGTACTTGGGTTTTCCTGAGTTTGTTCCGTATTCTACTAGCTAGCCGCCTTTTGAGCAAAGTGAAATCCAAATAACACTGTGGGCCAGTGAATGAATTTCTCCATTTACCAGTCATATAAAAGAATCTTAATACATTGGATTATTTATTTTATTCACTCAAGAATCATTTATTAAGTTGTCTACCACATGCTCAGAGCTGTGCTAATCATTGGGGAGATATTCTGAATGGATTCCTGTTTTCAGTGAGGTAGGTATTCATTCCAATAAGGCATAATACAACCCACTCATATTATCTAGTTCAGTGAATCTCTTCATAAGGGGTTCTACTCAGTAAGGGGATATCCTCTGGAATAGTAGTTCTTAATCATTTTCATGTGACCTCTTTAGGCAGTCTGGTAATAGTTATGCTCTCCTTCCAAGAATAATGTTTTTCAGACATAAAATAAAATACTTAGGATTACAAAAGAAATCAATTATATTGAATTACAATTATAAAAATCAGAACAAACCCAAGAGTTAACTGCTGCTCTAAACAATCTTTTAACATCATATAGATAACAAAGGAATATATTAGGCTCTCCATAATTTATCTCTTGCTCTTTCCACATGATCATTTTTCTTCTGCCCATTCATGTTATCTCTTCTCTTACATAGCTCTTCTAATAGGTATAAGCCCTCAGCGTAGTGTCCAACAGGAAAATCCAAAGGCTATCACTTAGGGAATCTTTTCCATTGGACTCTGTGCTGGACAGTTCCTGTGATAGGGCAAAAACCTCTGCTGAATATATGACTCCTAGTTTTATGTCTAGCTTGACAGTTATAATCCAGGAGGTTTTTTTCCCCCCATATATCTTTCAAGGGATTGTATACAATATTTACAACACATAGGATGCATTGTGTTGGGAAAGTCTTTATGTTAGCATTTTGTTCTAATGAGTTACATTTTTTTTCTTTTACCTATCCAACAAACTACAAGCATATGAGATTGGGTATTCTCTATACTTTCCAATCAATTGTATAAGTATAAAAATGTGATTTTATAGAGAATTGGGGATGGAAATGAAACCTATGATTTCATTCTACAGGTAATTCCCAGAATGAAGAAATTCCCTCAGCCAATGAAGCCTTCTTTGCAACTTAGAGACCTGGCTTTGAAATCAACTTTGTCCATTATACCTTATTAACATAGATTTATCATTTGAAAAAAGGCTGCCTATCCTCTTCTTGTGGAAAAAGATCCTTTCTTCAAGGACATTTTATTTCAGGGGTCCCTAACCTGACTTCCATGAATTTGTTCTTCCCCCCCCTATATTTTGATAATTGCATTTCAATGTAATTTTAAAAAATATTCCCATTGTTTTATTTTATATATTTATAACAATTATTCTGAAAAGTAGTCCATAGGCTTCACCTGATTGCCAAAGGGGCATCCAAGACACAAAAACCTGCCTCACATGCAATTATCCAAATAATTGCAGATCAGTAAACTTTATATTCACACTGGATGTTTATGTCCTGGGTATGTTTGGAAAGGCCCTTCTTCAGGTTAGCATCCATATTATTATATGTGCAGATTATTTTCATTAAATAATTCTGTACATGTGGGAAAGGTGGCACATGTGTTCAAGGCTCTTGACATTCTCTTAGTGTTACAATAGAAAAGATTAAATAAAATAGTCCCTCTTCTCATAGAGCTTACACAAATAAGAAGAAAAAATATAAAAGAAAGGAGGCATAAAAGGGAAGTGGTAGAAAGTATACATAGGAAAAATAATAATTCATCAATTATGGCAAGATTTTATTAACTTAATTAAATGAAGGAGGCTACATCAAGACCTGAATTCAGGAAAGAAGACAAAGACTGAATATCTGCATTCTTCACAGTTTAGACATGACCTACACATTAGTGGTAATGCCCAGTTTTATTTATGCTATCCCAGGATCATGGTCACATTTCCATATATTTGTCAAACACTTTTACTTGGATGTTGCCTCCATAAAAGGAGGATAAGAAGGAGAATTCATGAAGAAGACTGTCATCTTGGTATACCTCCTTCCTTATCCATTAGCGTTCTACCATATCTAAGTAAAGAATAAGTCTTTGGGGCTGCTCCAAGCTCTGAATTTGAAGAAAATCATCAAGAATAAAATAAGAAACATCTATTCTTCAGGAGTCCCACCTGGAAAGAGCTGATATTCCAGAGAAATTCCAAATTTGGATTAGGGCTTCAAAAGAACAGGTACTTTAATGACTAAGGACTGCCAATAAACATCAGAGTTGGAGAGTATGAGGGGATGGTTATATTTATCCAAATAATTGCAGATCAGTAAACTTTATATTCATACTGGATGTTTATATGTCCTGTGTATTTTTGGAGAGGCCCTTCTTCAGGTTAGGACTCATATTATTATAGTCAATAACAATTTGTAAAGGATAAACTTAATGAAATCATTTCCAAACATATGAATCTTAATTTAAGCACTTAATAACATTAATTACTCCATAATTCTCATAAGTCAACCAAATCTGAACCTTCCTAAGCCAATTAAGAGAATGCTACATCACTTATCATTTTAATAAGTTCAAGTAAATAGTGGGGGAGGGGAACTTCAATTATAAGGTTGGTTAGTAGGAGAAGCCTTCTGCATCACCTACAAACTTTTCTTAGTTTATTGGCAAGACTTTTAAGAATAAAGCCATAGGGGTTTGAAATACTTGAATTAGTAAATGTTGACTTCTTAAACCTTTCAGCTCTTAGGGGAGTTCAAAGCAACTCGAAAAGTTACTAATGTTTATAAGCTTCAAGCTTTGAAAGCTCCTAGAGTTTAGCTTAAGAATATTTGCATTGATTTTCTGAAGGGCAAGGACTGTTTTCATGTTTGTCTTTGGATGGATAGCTTGGCATAGTGCCTGCCTGATACATGGGTGCTTATTAAATGTTTGCTGATTAATTATTGGCAGAAAGGAAATGATAAAGTAAGACTGAAGCAGGAAGAATAATGTATATAAAGAGTCACAGATTCATTAACTCTGAGAGTTGGAAAGGATCTTAAACTTTATCTAGCCCAGATCCTACTGCACTAGGAATCTCCTTTCAGTCTTGTCTACCAAATAAATGGTCATCCAGTCAGTAGCTCCAGTGAGGAACACAATTTCTCCAAAATGATCCATTATCTTTTTGTCAGCTTTAGTGATTAGGACATTTTCCCTTATATCACATCTAAATTTGTGTTTTTACAATTTCCACCCATGATTGCTCCTAATTCTACCTTCAAATATAACACAAAACAGCTTTCCTATATTTGAAGAGAGTTATAATTCCTTGCCTAAGTCCTTCAATTCACCCTTGCCATAGATTGACACATGGCCCTTTACCATTCTGGTTGCTGCTTTCTGGATGTATAGTGCAGCTTATCAATGTACTTTCTAAAATGCATACTTTAGACCTGAACTACATCTTACAGAAGTATTATGATCAGGAAAGATAATCATAAAATCTAAGTCTCCTTATTTCTGAATACTATGCCTTATAACTAACATCACATTAACATTTATGATCATCATATCACATTATTGACTGATACTGGGATTTAGAATCACTGAAACATTCAGATCATTTTTAATTAATCATGTATTACCACATTTATTCCATCTTGTCTTTGTGAAACAGACTTTTTGAGCCTCTGTGAAAATTTACATTTATCCCAACTAAATTTCAATTCAGCCCAATATTCTTTCCTGTTGAGATACTTTTGCAACTTATCATCAGTTGTGTTAACTAATCCTTCTAGATTTTTTTTGGTTAATTGACAAAATTAATAGAAAAACAGACAGTCAAACTGGTTTGTTGGTTGAATTTTTCATTTTTTAGCCACTTAAGAGATAGGAGCTAGAACAATCAACTTTAGGGCATCAGAATTTCAAGCACAGTTAACTCCATGATAACAATAAAGGTAGTAGAGAAGGGTCTCATCCTCTTAATTCCTCTGTCAATCAATGCCTGTTACAGAGGTAAAGCATCTGATTTCACAGGGACTGTGGATTTTCAAGTTTCTTTTTATCTATACAGGAAGAAAGGACACAAAGGACAAAGGCACAGGAAGAAAGACCTAATGGCTCCCATAAGAAAGCAACACGGCTCTAACACATTTTTCCCTAGGTTTTTTGTCCCATTATGGTTAGGGCCAAGTATTGGATAGTTGCTTTTTGAGAACTCTTCAAGGCCACAGACCGGATGTTACAGGCTGATCAAGTAGGTGATTTTTTTTTCTTTCACTAAGCAGCACTCCCAGTGGTCTAATTCTGGCTTGGATAGCCATGACAAATGTAATTTTGAGACTATAAATGTTTCAGTTGGATAATGAATACAATTAACTTTTGATTCTCTTCAGTTTTGGAGAAGAAAGAGAACATGAAGGAAGGAAACGCATGGATAACAGCCAGTAGTGTGAGTTACATTCTGGGATCTCAAGGGCCTTCAAGTCAAATAGACTTTTTTGTGGTGACAGCTATGTTTATCCCAATCACAATAAGACCAGTGAGGGTCCAAAAGCAGAGAGAAAAATATCTGATTCTGTTTTGGAAAAGCCCTCAATGGTGGCTATCTGGTGGCTCCTGAATAAAAATGCCCTTTTACAATCCCTTTGCTTAAAGACCTTCAATGATGGGTCTGCTAACATAGCCCCTTCCAATAGTTTTTCCCAACTTAAAGTAATTATGCTAAACTTGATTTTAGTTTTTTTCTTCCAACTTCAGCTCTCTGCCCCTGGTTTTACTGTCTGGGATCAAAAAGAATCAATCTAATGCCTCCTCCACCAAATATCCTTTCTATTACTTAAAGATATAACATGAACTCAAGGCCATTTTACATCCTAAATGCCTTCTTCTGAAAGGTTTCTAGCTTATCAATAGCCTTCCTAAAGTGTTTTTCCCTGATCCATGATCTGACCACTTTGAAGGAATATAGCACAAATTTAGGAAGGATAGCTAAAACACCAGGGGACAGAGTCAGGATCCAAAGGAAACTTGGTAGGCTAGAACATTGGGTTGAATCTAGTAAAATGAAATCCCAAGAGAGACATGTAAAGATTTATACATAGATAGAAAACATCACACAATCATACACTGGGAAAAGCATGGATAGATAGCAGATCTAGGGTGCTCAATGGTCTGAAAGTTCAATAGAGTGAGTGGGTGATGTGGCAACCCTAATATGACCCCAGGCTTCATTAAGATGGGCCAAACTTTCAAGGTATAAAGAGATTATAATCCCACTGTTTTCTGTTGTCATCAGACTTCATCTGGAATATTATTTCCAATTATGAAGACCACAGTTCACGATGGACATCGATAAACTGGAGAGCTAATAAACAGGAGTTTTGATTGTCCATGTAGAGGGGGAAAGGAAACTGAAGTTCAGAGAAGTTAAATGATCTAAAGCTATTAAGCATCAGAAAAAGTAGTGTAGAGCAGTGGTTCTCAAACTTTTGTTCTCAGTATCTTTATACTATTACAAATTATTGAGGGTCTATCAAAAGAGTCTTTGTTTATGAGGGTTATATTTATAAATAATTTACCATATTAGAAATAAAAATTAATTTCAAACTTAGATCCTCTGAAAGGGTTTCAGAGACCCCCAGGATTATCTGGGTCACACTATGAGAACCACTGGTCTAATGGAATGGGGAATTCCATTAGAACAGGGATGGGGAAAAATCTTGATTTTTATGATTTAATTGATTTAATACAAGGAATAGTTAAAGAAAGTGTGTATGCTTAGCTTGCAAAAGAGAAGCCTGAAAGTGAGAGAAGTTCAGGAAACATGAAAACTCTCTTCAAGTATTGGAATGGTTTTCTTGCAGAGGACAGAAAAGACTTGCTCTGTTGGGTCCCAGAGGGCAGAACCAGCAGTAGTGAGATAGGTGGCCAAGAGTTCAATTTAGACTGATTCTAACTTACCAGTTGGAACTATCTCAAAGTAGAATGGGTTGCCTTGAGAGGTGATGGGCACTCCATCATTTCTAATGAACATAACTTTAGGTATATGGATGGGTTATTGAGGTACCTTCCAAGGTCCCTTCTTACACATCCATACTTCTCCATCCATTTATATTTAGAATATACTCAGAACACCACACTTAAAAACCAAAGTTAGTAACTATTTCGTATTTTTAAAATCTCTGCAGGTAGTGTTTCAGTGGCAAGAAAGGAGAACTTGGACATCTGGCTATAAAAAAGTAGCAAGTCTACTGTGATTTATTATCTTGAAGGATTTATGAATCTTTGGTTAGAATCACAGATTTATAAAAATTGAGAATTGGAAGAAACCTCTAGGGGTCATTTTGCTCTGCTTTGTACCTAAAGCAGGAATCCCCTCTATAACAGCAATTACTAATGATAATGATAACAACAATAATAACAATAATAGCAAGTGCTTTGCGCATACTTTCATTTGAGTCTCACAACAACCCTGACAATTGGTCATCCACTTTCCATCTAAAACTTTGGACACAGGGAATCTACTATCTCCTTAGGCAGCTCATTCTACTTTTGGATAATCCTAATGATTAAGGATTTTTTTTTACATTTAGCTGAAATCTGCTTCCAATGCATACTACTTTTGTTGGTCTGGCTTTTGCCCTCTAGGACCAAGTAGAACAACTCAAATTTCTTATCAATATAGTATTTTCTAAGCCTTGAGAGACAGGATGGGGTCATGGATAGAGAAAGGGCTGAGCCTGGATTTAGGAGAGATATGGATACTCTTTCTGATGTTCACTAGCTACCTTGATTTATCAGGTCATTTAACTTTTCTAAACTTTAGATTCCTCATATGTTCTGAAGGGATAATTGAACCTACCTTAAATGATTCAGATGAGGGCTAAAAAATAGACAGTATATATATACACACACATATGTATATATACATACATACATGTATATGCATACATGTATGTACATTTATACACATATAGCAAATATATATTATATAGTATATCTATTCATAGATAGTATGTGTGTGTCTGTATGTATGCAAAGTACTTTGCAAAATCTGAAGCATTATATAAGATGCTGGCTTTTATAATTTTTGACCTGGTCCTTAGGGTAATTACTCAGTCCTCTACCAGAATGATAATTCTATATGGGAGCCATTTGTTTTATTGACTTTATAATCCCCTTAAATTTTCAGAATTCACTTCCATTGTGAGTGTTCTCTAAATCCAAGTAAAGGAGCATCAATAAAGTATGAATTGCTCTTGTTTGCAGAGCACTCAGCTAGGCCATGATTAAGGACCCATAACATTTTGGTCAGGTTTGCCATTACTCTTCTGGTATTCACTGTGGAGTAAGTAAACACTACAAAAGGGAGAAATAACAAGAATGATGTAGCCCTCAAAAAAAAATCCAATGTGGAAGTAGAAGTTTTATGTTCTATTGCTGTCACTTATAAACTGTGAGATTTGAGGCAACCTCTCTGAACAGTCTCAGTTTCTTCATCAAAATGGGGGAGATGACATGATTACAAATATCTGAACTACTCATCTTTCAGGGACTAAGTCAGATATAGACTATTAAGGGCTTTATAAATGGGAGCTATTATATCTTTGGTCTTCAAATTTTCTTCCCTTGGGGAACATGTTGCCCTGCTTCTCAAGAGATCTTCAAGTGTCTCTGGCTTTATCCCACTGGGGCTAAATAAAGGGGCCACTTGCTGTGAAGCTGAGAAATAAGTCTTTAAATTTTGGGAACATTTCAGTCTATATTTTGACATTTGTCTTAATTATAGAATTGAGAAAAGAGGGCTGTCATCTCCCTGGCTTCAGAAGTTATTTTAAAGATGGCATCTTTATAAAAGTCAATAACTTCCTCTTGAAAGGGCATTCATGTCCCAAGTGGGTGGTTGTGTCGATTGTTTTGGAGCCCCAGAGGTAAATCTAGCCAGTCCTGGTGAATGACTTGCAGGCTTTCTACACCCACATTTCTTCTTAATTATCTCCACCAGGCTGAGTTAGTTAAGGATAGATCTATAGTATTTCCTGGATGTCAAAATGCCCACATACCTTCAGCAGTCCTTGGGCTATTAGCCCCCCTTTAATGTTTTTATTGGGTCCATATAATTATCTATTATCATGTCAGGTTCATGTATTATTCATGAAACCCAGGGAATTTCCAGATTCAGTATCTTGGGATTTAAAAGGACATTTATGTAATTAGAACTTTTGTCTGGTACCAAGGAAATCAACATGGATCATGTGACTCCCATTCCCATTTCCTCATCAACCATGAAGTGGGGCATTCTGACATTGTGGTGGA
Organism: Myrmecobius fasciatus; assembly: GCA_023553655.1. Lineage (NCBI taxonomy): Eukaryota > Metazoa > Chordata > Mammalia > Dasyuromorphia > Myrmecobiidae > Myrmecobius > Myrmecobius fasciatus. The sequence goes on from JAJPUD010013511.1 coordinate 33,849, forward strand.
AGTTGAGCCTCTCCAAATCATCACTTTTCAGTAAATAATCGATTTAGACTCTGGATGTTGGTCTCTTTTAGAGGTGAAGCAACTGTTTTTCTTTTCCGCTATGTGCTACTCCAAGCAATAACAGGCAATTGAAAAAGTTATCACATAGGGAATTGTGACTCAACCAGTGCTACCATCAAACAAAGGTCAAGGTGAATCAGGCCTTCCATGGCAACCAGGGATTTTTTATCTTTCAATATTCTTTCTAAAAAATCATTTCAAGCTGGTATTTAGCCTTTACCTTAGTTCAGGCTCTTATCAAAAGCCTCCTAATTGATTTTCTTGTTTCTGGTATCTTCCTTCTTAAATCTAACACGGAAATTACCAAAATATAAATCTAACTGTGTCACTCCTGAACATCCTCAATGGCTCCCTATTCCCTCTAGGAGAAAATACAAAGTTCTCAGCCTGGTATTTAAAGCTTTGCACAGTCTAGTTCCTATTCACTTTTCCAAGTCTTATTTCATATTTTTTCTATAATTCATATCTTTACGTGCTTACTGTTTTATTCAAACTGGCCTGTTAGCCATTGCATATACTATTTCCCACCTCCTTGCCTCCTATGAAATGTACTCCCTTCTTATTCTACCTCAGGTTTTACCTTTTTCTCTCTTTTCTCCTTTCCTCATCCCCCCCCAGCTGTTAATGCTGGGATCCTCCTTTAAGTTACTTAGTATTATACTTTGGATTTACTTATTTATGTTCATGTTCTATCTGTCCATAGAATGTAAGCTTCCGGAGGGCAAGGACTACTTTGTTTTTGTCATTGTAGTAGCTAAGTCTGTTAATGCTACCAAAGTTTTAGGCATTTTCAAATGATTCAACATCAGATACAGATATAGTTTTATCAATAGAGATAAAAACAAAGAAGATTCATTGCCATCTGTTCCACAGATGCCTTCTAAGGACCCCTGGCATTTCCATATGACAGTTGAAACCTCATATATATGTTATTTCCCTTTATTAGAATGTGAACTCCTTGAGAGCAGAGTCTGTCTTCCTTTATCTTTAAATCCCCAGCACTCAGCACAGTGCTTTGTATCAAGTGTTTAATAAATGTTTTTTCATTCATTCATTCATTCATCCCTCCATCCATCCACCCATCCATGCTTATTGATGGAATTGAAGTGAATTCTAAAGACTTTCTCCCCAGGAGAGAATTAAATAATTAAGTGAACATATTTAAGCGTGGCATATTTTTCACAATAACCTTGGTGGATCCCCATTATGAAATTAATGGTAGGACATAGACTAAAGGACAGGCAGGCGTAGATCTATAATCTACAATATACTTTCTACATTATTGGAGGAAATGCCAATAACTATGAGCTTGAAGATTTATTGGAGTATTAGAGTTGTCTTGTTAGGTAAGCAAATATGATCACCAAATTGTCAGATGGAGAAACTGAGGATTAAAGAGATGAAGTAATATTTCCAAGGTCATATAGCTAGATAGTAAATGGTAAAGGCAGAATTCATGAATTTAGGGAAGACCAGGGTTGTTTTTTTTGGATTCCTTCCTCCCTCCCCCTCCATCCCCCACTTAATGCCATGTCTTATCAACATTTTTTACCTGTTGCTCTAGTTTGTACAGGTGGAAAGGTGTGGCCTCTGGAAGAATTACAATTATCTCAAACGTAGGCAAATGTCCAGGTAGCCAGAGGGAAAACAGGTTGAGGAAGCAGAATAAAAAACGTTTTTTATTAAGTACTTTCTCATCTTTTTATTCTTTGGCTCATAGGAATATTGGAGTTCAGGAAAACACAAAATATGTTAACCTTGGCCAGATTCCTAGTTTCTTTTAATTGCTAGCAATTAAATTAGAATTAGAAGCAATGAGAAAAAGAAAAATTGACTACAAAGGAGGAAGAACATAGAAGAGATCAATAAATATTGGTGCCTTCTTTCTGGACTCAGGATGATCTAGATCTATAGTATCTTAGAACTTATTTACAGCCTGCATTTCAAAAGAATTTAAATGGGGACAAGAGTTTGAGGAGTGTGTGTGTAATTATATTCAAATATTAGTGACATTATTCTTGATAATTTCTTCATTCAATTTAAAATACTCATAACAGACTTTCAGAATTTCCTGGGGGGGGGGACAGAGAATTCAAGCTTTCCTTTTCTATTTCATAGTTTTAAGGGTACAAGTCAACACAGAATTATAAAATGTCAGAGGTGGAAGAAATTTTAGAGATGATCTCATGTACCTTCATCATTATACAGATTAAGAAACTGAGATTACATGAACAAACATATCACCAGACTCCAAGAACCAAATTAGTTTAAGTATCATAGACATGGAAAGTGTGGTACAATGGAAAGTCTAATGGACTTGCCATCAGTAGTCTTGAGTTCAAATTCTGACTCTGATACCTATAAGCTGTGTGACCTTTCTGAGTCTCAGCTTTTTCAATCATATTAGTTGCACTATGTACCTCAGAGGGCCATTGTAAGCAAAATACTTTGTGTAGTCCTAGATCCAAGGGAGCAAATATTACTAAAGAGCAAGTAGAAAATCCACATTCTTAGAAACCTGGCCAGTCTTGGGCCAGTGAAAGAAAGCCATTTCTTTTTTCACCATGATTCTAGGAATTCAACATTTCTTTTTCTAAAGACTCTCCATGCATATTACACACAAAGGTTAAAAGTCTCAATGCTTATTAAACTCAAGAAGGAAAAAAAAGTATTAGGCAGCAGCTGAACAGAAGAGCAGAAAAGAATCTGGCAAAAGAAAGACCATTTGGAAGAGAGAAATCTGAGGTAGCAGTTGTAAAATTAAAATAGGCAAGTCATTAAATTATCCATAGTGGGAAAAAAAGATACAAAAATAGATATTTCTTGGCAAGTCAGTGCTGAACAGAAACAAATTTAGTTACGGAAGGAGCTAAGTTTTTAGTCAGATCAATTCAGTTCATATTTATCAGAATAATATTCATGGCTGGATCAGTTACTTTTAAATAAAAGCAAATATATCTTTATAGGTTTCTGATAGAAACCTATTTGTAAAGAAATATGCTCACTTAAAATATTTTTATTTGATTTAGCATATGAGCACCTAAAAATTGGTATCCTCAGAGAATTTATAACCAAAAGAGACCTTAAAGATCAGCTATTCCATCTCATTCATTCATTTTACAGTTGAAGAAAGTGAGGTTCTGAGAAGTTATCAGACTTGCCTAACATCACACAAATGGCAAATAACAGTGTTTAGATTTGAAATTATATCAATTTGATTCCCAATTCATTGCTATTTCCACTAACCTTCTAAGCTGGTTAATATACCTGTGGAGTTTTCTACCAAGTAATTAGAATTGTAAACTTTCTCATTAATTAGAAGCAAACTATCCATTTCATGTAATATCTGGGATATCTCCTCCCTCCTTTCCCTATTCTGCTGCTAGATTAAAACTTTTACTGTAGGAGAGGCAGGGGAAAGAAAATCAGTTGATCAGCCCCTCTCCTTAGTCAACACTTCCAGATGTGAGGAAGGAAGTTAAATCTATGGGATGGAAAATGAAGGCTGTGCTTACCTGTGGATTTCACTTTAGATTTGTGTAGATATATAATAAACACTCTTTAATTTAAGTAGACATCTGACAAAATCTCATTTATCTTCCCCCCAACTTCTATGGGGAAATCATTCACTTCCCTTTTCTTATTTGTCCGTGATAAAAAGGTCCTTAAATATCAGAGTTCTGTTTGGATTAGATGGAGAATGTGAACCCCTAGAGAAGATTATCTATATATCTCTGAGGGACTGGGGGCCAAGTTTAGTATGTGGGGTAGATACCTTCCACGGATACTCAAATCAAAAACTGGCATATGCCAGTGGGGGCGCTAGACCAAACTAGCAATCATGAAAATATTCTCAGAGACTAAAAATGAGGACTCGTTATTATAGTTGAAAAAGGAGGAAATGAATTTTCTCTTGCCTCCAAGCCCCCCCCCCAAGTCCCCCCAAATCACAACTCTGTCTTCTACTCTTTCTGCTCCATTCCAACCAGAATAACGGATAACTCAGGAGAGCTTCGAATGATTCTCAAGAAAACAGTAAATATGTTAAGTGCACCATCCCGAAAGTCCTATTTATTTCTAGTGAGACTTTTCCACGAAATCTCGGTTATCGCACCCGTCCAGAGGTGTGCGCCTGGAAGAGGGTGACATGACACTTTTGAGGTTTATTTAAGTTGTTAAATATCTGGAGGTTCCAAGAATCAGGCTGTTCGGAAATTTCCCCTCCCTCCCAGGGACGGGAAGCTCTCCACAATTTTCTCGGTTTAACTGTCAGATAAATTGGCAACTCTGCTAAAAGGATAGTACTCCCTTAATGATGCGTTCATTTGAAACCCTAGCAACTGGATTAGGCAGAGGCTACGATTCGCTAACAGGGCAACAACGCACGCACCGGGAAGGGGAATTCTACAATTTAGAGTGACAGCTTTTCTCCCCCCTCCCCTCCATCAAGTCGGCTCGAAATGTCACAATATTTACACCTCTTCCTCCGTGAATTAGAACGTGTTGGGGAGTGGGGAGTGGGGAGGGAAGGATGAGGAAGGAAAAGGAAAAATCCTACAGATTGCCGCCAGACAGCAAAGTGGGTTTTGCGCCTTTAAATTCTGCTCCCCCTCCCAAGCCTCCCCCGACCCCCCTCCCCCACCATCATGAGGTTTTTTTTTTTCCTCTTTCTGTTTTTCTTTCTGCAATAAATCTCCTGGTTCAGCGTTCAGCCCTGCAGATCCGTATTTAAAACAGCACCATCTGGAAAGGGTGGGTGGCGATGGTGATGGTGATGCGGGCGCCTCGGAGTTCCTTTGCAGCACGCTTGGAATTGCATCAGACTGATCAGAAGCCCTCCCTCTCCCTTCTCCCCCTCCCCCTCCCTCCTTTCCTCCTCCCTCCTCCCTCCTCCCTCCTCCTCCTACTCCTGCTCTCCCTCCCGCCCCCTCGCTCTCCTGCTCCCATACCCCTCCCCCCTCCCCTCCCTTTTCCCTGCCATAGATGAGACAGAATACCCGCCTGGATCTCGGAACCATCCCGGCTCCGTTCGCCGCGGGCTATCTCCTCTGTGAAACCTTACTTGGCTTTTCCTTTGTGTTTGTGGCGAGCAGCCTATGACTGTCATCTGATCCTGACACTTGATGTTTTTTTTTTTTCTTTTTAATAAATCATTTCCACACTAGCCTGGCGCGCCCAGCAGATCCCTCCCTTTGGCAGGCGGGCAGCTGGGTTGGCTTGCTTTCTTTTCTTTTCCCCCCTCCACCCTAGAGCCCCTAGGCCTGAGAGTTTCGAAAATAGATTTTCTTCTCTTCGACATCCCGCTGTCTCTCTGTGACCCAACTCCCCTCCCTTTTCCCATATCCCCTCCCCCCTAGTCTCCTTTCCGTTAATTAAAGAGAGCAGCTCTAAGAAGGAGAGGTGGCGAAGCTGGGGAGGGCAGTAGGGGCGAGAAGTAGCTTTGGCTTAAGAAGACAGTGCCGCGGCCGGCCGGTTGGAGCTCAGAACAAAGGCGTGGGGGTGGGGAAGGAAGCCCAGGGGGCTCTAGGCGAGAGCGAGGCGGAGAAGCGCCGGCACCCCAGCTTCAGGAGGAGGGGCGGGGGACGACCCTATAACTACTAGTTGTGGCCGTCTGGCCAGAGGCGACCGGGAACCACCGGAGGAGAGAAAGAAGAGGAGGTGTGGGGGCAGTTGGAGAAAGAAAGGGGTGGGCCAAGCCAGGCCAAGGAGCCCCAGCCTCGGGCGGGGGCGGACCGCGGCTGCTCGGGCGCTCTTGCTTTCCTGCAGCCCAGCGCCCGCCGCGCCAGAGGAGAGGTTGCCATCCGGACGCAACCTCGCCAGTTCAAAGCGATTGGAGTGCCCAGCTGATTGGTGGCTCCACGGTCTGCCGTCTCTGGAGCCACCCAAGTCCTCTCCTCCTCCTCTTCCTCCTACCCCAATGGCCCCATAGACAACCTCTCCAGCCTCTTCCTCCCTCAGCCCGACCCACCCCCGCCTCCGGAGCTCGCTGTTTTCCAGTCTGGGAATTTACCTTCTCCTCTTAAACGTCCCCCCCCTTTCCCTGAGGTACACGAATTAATTCGGACCTGGGTTAAAGAGGACTCGCTCTGGAGGAGACATCCGGCTAGGCAGAGGAGGCAAGCTCTGTATCTGTGACTCCCCTTTCTTTTGGGCAACCGCAAACCCTCTAATTAAGTGATAGGAACTTAAAAGGAAAGCAAGAAACACCCAGAGAAGCAAGAGAGAAGAGATGGAGAGGAAAGGAAGATTGCGGGATGTGTTGCGGTGGGCAGAGGGGGAGGGAGGAATGAAGAAGGAGGAGCAGAGGGGAGAGAGAGAGAGAGAGAGAGAGAGAGAGAGAGAGAGAGAGAGAG
>JAJPUD010013512.1:23963-44051 GCA_023553655.1 Myrmecobius fasciatus
AAAGGAAAAATAAAAAAGCAAATAACAACAAAAAGGGAAAATATTATGTTGTGATTTATCATGAGACCATTGGAACTACCATGATAGCCTCTTGGACATAGTTCCATGTTGCTCTTCAGAATGGCTGGATCAGTTCATAACTCCACCAACAATATCTGAGTGTCCGAGTTTTCCCGCATCCCCTCCAACATTCACCATTATGTTTTCCTGTCATCTTAACCAATTTGAGAGATGTGTAAAGGTATGTAAGAGTTATTTTAATTTGCATTCCTCTGGTCAATAGTGATTTAGAGAATTTTTTTCACGTGACTAGAAATGGTTTTAATTTTCAAGGAGTATTTTGAGACTAGGCTAAACACATATTATCATCCAGGAGTTCACACTGGGTTGATATTATTTTGATGTTATTTATCCTTTGTGTTCAAAGAGGACCAATGACATATCAGGGTTATGTGTTGTGCAGGAAAAACATTCAACTGTGATAGAGTAATACAAAGTTGTCATACTCACTATCTCTTCCATAGTCATTGAAGTTTGGTGGCAAGACAAATGTCAAGATTACTTATGATGGTAGTAAATGATCTTGACATCTTTGATGACTAATCAAGCTGTGCTACATAACACCTGTTTTAGCCGTCTTCATGGCTATTGGGGAAAAATGTTCTCATTTGCCCATTGTGCCAAATGACATATTGACATGGTTGAGGTAGACATCCCACTAACTCACCAACAGATTTGAGGATTGTTGGTTATCTTCAACCTGCTTTACGCCATGTGCTGAAACAGTTTGTCAGGTTGCTATGGCTTCTTGGAGCCACAGATGAAACTTGGATGGTAGGCAGATTCCAAAGATGGATGGGCAGTGCTCACTGCAGAGCTTCTAGTCCTCCCTGAACATCCTGCATATTCTTCAGACTGAGTATGCCACTTCACAAACACATATCCTCTAAGGAACAAAAGATATCTGTTACTAGATCTTGCTGTCTCTATCTTTCCCTGTTTTGGCCATACTGTTACAACCAGTTCATAAATCCCTGGCCATACCTTTTGACATCACTGTATTTAAATGAGACCAATAGTTCAGGAATCCATCACTTCTGTAGAAGGGACTTTCTACTTACAAGCAGTTTATTAATCTATTTTAAATTCTTAGTGAAAACGCATCAATATCTTTAAGGTTAATGATTGATGAACCTTAATGATTAATAACTAGAGTGGCTCCATCCACCATCATCTGTTCTAAACTAATTACAGTGATTCAAAATGCTGACAAGAGTTTGGGTTTGGAAGTCACATCCACCTTTCCTATAGCTAAATGAATTCTAATTCTGGAACTGGATATTGAGACTAGTCTGAGTTCATGAAAACTCTAGAATTTTAAGATAAATGCAGTCTTATTTTAGAGAGCAGATTGTGTCTTAATCAAACTTTTTAGCTTTTCCAGAGAGCAGAACACTTAATAAAATTATACAATATAACATATATCAATGACCATTCACCAGAAAAGTTAAATAAAAACTGAAAAAAAAAAACCATAAATCAAATCGGTCCAAATTTAAGTTATCTTCCTTAAGTATGAAGCAGAAACCTATAAAATGTCATTGAATAATCCCTAAGTGCCTACAATGTGTGAAGCTCTGGGAAAATAAAGATAACAATTGATGCTTTCTATTCTACTTTCTATTATGCTTTCATCTTACACTTAGTAGGTTTATCTTACACTTAGTTGATGAGCAAAAGTGATAAATAATGGCAATGGAATATGTGGGAAAGACTGTCAAAAACAGGTATACTAATATATAGTTGGAAAACCTATAAAGAGGTTCAGTTATATTTGAAAGCAAGGGATTACATTTTACTTAGGGAAACCATAAGTACACTACTAAGTAAATATGTAACATATATCCACAGTAATATGAGCGGCAAAGCAGTGGTGTTAATCAGCAAAAAACTCACATAGGAGGTGGTACTTGAACTTAAATTTGAAGAAAGCTAGTGAATATAGAAGGGGGAAAACATGAAGGCATATACTGAAAATAATTATGTAAAATTATCATATAACAGAAAAAAGCATTTTAAATATTAATTTTTCCTTTACATTAAGATGTTTTATTTATTTGTCATTATAATTTATTTTATGTTCATCACTTTTGTAATCTACCTAAATGATGAGGGTTGGGAGAGGAGAGCACTTCCTGATTCGAAAAGGTTAGCTGCAAGGTGCAAGATACATGTGAGAAAATCACAATGGCATTCTCTTTGCCAAAAGGTATCTTTATTCATGAGAAAAGATCAGGGACAAAATCCAAAGATGATTTTTCGACATGCTTTTGAAAAGGGGGAACTTTTATAGCTCAGACAGAGGAGAGAGAGATAAAAGGCAGGATACTAGGAGTGACAAAGATGTGCATTGAAATGTTGGGGCTGTCTTAAAGATGCTAAGAAGGCAGTCTGGGAAAGCTTGGATTCTCATCAAGGTTTTAATACTCAGAATAAAAACCTGGATGAGCTCCAGCTTCTCTCATCATTTTATACAAACAGGATAGTCTGAGAACTTGATCAAAGGAACAAGATGGGCTCCCTCCAGCACCTCCTGATAAGGAAAAAGAACAACCTGGCTTCATAGTTCCCATCAAAAAGATTATAGATTTAGTACTGGGAGGAACCTCATATCTGATCCAACCACAACATTATATAGATGATGAAATGGAGGGTCATAGAGGTTAAGTAATTGAATGTTATATAGGTAGTAAGTGTTAAAGACAAAATTTGAATCCAGTTTCTTTGATTCCAGATTCACTGTTTTTCCATTGTATCTTTTACCTTGCTAATTTTCTCAAAAAGTCATTGAATCATTCGACAAAGATTCAGTAAAACCTACTCTGTGCATACATTACCATGCTCAGTGCAAGGAAATATAATAAAGTTTGAATAAGACACAATCTATCCTCTGATTGATTTATAATCTAATCTGTTCATAAGACACGTAATTTTAGTAAATTATCACCTAAATAATGCATCAGATAATTGTAAAGAGTTGGTTATATATGCTATGAAGGAAAAAGAATTGTTATGGGAGGAAAAGACATAGGAGGAGTTGTATTTAAGGTGAATTTGAATAAATATGAAGTGAACAAAATTCAATTAGAAGAGAAAGGAGTTCCTTCTCATCTTTTCTGAGCAGACCACACCCTCTTCTCCTAGTGGCCTGCCCATTTTTAAAACTCAAAATTCTGGCTCTGTTCTCTGTTAAGCATGATTTCTGGAAAAGTTGTTCTGCAAACAGTTGCAATTGTTAATATGGGGTAAAGATGGAAAGAAAATTGCTTCTTACTTCTCTATTGGATTCTGGCAGATACACAAGGCAAAAAGCAAGGGGTAATTTCCTCCTAAGAGTAGATTTCTTTCTCCATAGCTACCTTTTTTCTGCAAAATATTTTTCTCTCAGATGATGGAGAAGACATCTTCAACTCAATAAAGAGCTAGTCAGCTTGCTTTTCAAAGGCTTCTAAGACCATGACTGATTTCATTCTAGCTGGTGCTTAGTTGCTCTTGACCTTCCTTAACCTTGAGTTAAGAACTTTAAATCTCCTTTGTGGCGTGTGCAAATACTTATTTTAGCTTTGCTTCAAATTACCAGATGTGGATCACTCCTAGGTTCCTAAAACTTATAATGATGTAATTCAAATATGAAAAGACAAAAGCCTTTATAAGTACGAATGCAAGTACTTTCAGTAAGAAAGTTCAAAAATCTTGACACCAGTTCAACAACTTGACCCTTAGATTTTGTAATGCCATAAATATACTGGGTGACACTCAATGGTTTGTGCCTCTTCCTCAAAGAAATACAAAATAATTTTAAGAAATATAAATCACCAACAATTTGAAAATTATGTATATGTGTGGGTTTTCTTTAAGGAGATTCACCTAAACTGACCTTTGAGGGAAGCTAAGGATTCAGACAGACATATGTGAAGAGATGTATTGTACATTTGAAGGAGTTGGCAGTTAAAAAATACAAAGATAGTAGATGGGATGTCAAATTTGATCAAGAGCTTTGAAATGTAGGATGTGTAAATCAAGGTGACATGAAAAAAAGCTGTTCAGGTAGGCTGAAGACAGATTTAAAAAAAAAAAAAACTTTAAATGTGGAATTAGATAGTTTATATTTTATCATTGAATATTTTATCACTGAAGAAATATAAGTACTAGATCACTTAGCTGCATCTTTTCTTACTAAGAAAGAGATGGACATTTGTTTGAAAACATTTAGTTTGCACAGTGGACAGAACATTAGACTTGGGAGCCAGCAAAATATCAATTCATATCTAGCCTAAGATCCTTATCAGCCATGAGATTCTGAGCAAGTAATTTAATCTCTATCTGTCTTAGAATTCTCAACTGAAATGAAGAACCGTTATATGGCAAGGTTGTTCTTCATGGAGGTTAGAATACTTTTTTAAAAATCTTCCACATTCTAAATGTTATTTTCAGAATTATTGTAAGACAGTTAATGACGATTTTAGGTGTACTATCCAAACCTGCCTAGGTTAGATGCCTGCTCCTTACCTGATCAATTGCTTGTTTGGGGTCAACTCTTCCCAGCTGTGATGGCATCTGTAGACATATTTCAATTGGGCTTAGTTGCTTCAGTGCCAATTAGGAAGTCTCATCAGTTTTGGCCTATCCAGATCCCTTTCACCAAGATTTCTTAGCTGACAACAAGAGTGGATTTGGCAGGAAGCAACCTCATTATAAGGGTTCAAACATCCATTCCACAGTGTTGTAAATCTCATTGAGGCTATTCAATATTCATATAATTATCCTGGAAAGCTCGTTTGACATTTCATAAATACTGCAGAATATTTAGTATTTGTTTCTCCCCCTCTCTGCTGCATAAGCACATAGAAGGAAACAAGAATCCCTGGAGATTCCTGCTGTCTGAGGTGGCAGCAGTTATTGAATCCATAAATTTGTTGAATGAAATTTGTGAATTTTTTCCTCCTTTAAAATTAAAAAAATTGAAAATAGAGATGTAGGCCATTAGCATGAGGAAGCAATCAAGCCTTCCACTTTGTGTACATCAGTTTTCCCAATACAGAACATCTATGTGTGTTCTTAATCATGGCTTCAAAGTTTTTAAAAAATTCTCCCATAACCAAATCAAATATATGTGTTCCTGGAAAATATATGTGTTACCTAAAAGGACATTAAATACCTTGGTATGATAAGGCTACCTTTATTAAATTTTGAATTGTAGAGTTCTAGAACTTGATAGTAACTGAAAGGTCATCACCTGTGATTGGTGGACATATAGATTCTGCTTGGATACCTCCAGAGATGGCAAACCTACATTCCTGTGAAAATCTTTTGAATTTTGGGATGACATTTTTATAAAGTAATTCTTTTCTATTAAATACTTCCATTAATTTTATATTATTCAATTTAGAGTTATAAAATACCTATCAAACTACTAATTGAAATATTTTGATGTGTTTGGTGTATAGCACCAAATGTTGAGATTGATATAAGCACCAAATGTTGGGGTCTACTCATGTGAAGAATTCACAAAGGCCATTATCTTTGGCAAGGAAAAGAATTTACAGACAAAATGAAGAGATAAAATAGACACTAGTAATGGTAAATGTTAAGTAAAATTGGGAGAGGAATGGGGATGACTTCCTGAGTAGGTGGGATTGGCAGGGAAATACTAAAGTACTTTAAGATTACTCCTTGAGGCAAACAGAGAAGTGTAGTGTGGAGATACAGGGTCCAGTTAGAAATCCAAATTATGTCAAACCCCAGAGATTAAATTTCCCCTATAAATCTGTCTATGTTCCATGACATCTTTGCTGAAGCTCTTTGCGGTAAGCCCACCACCATAACATTCTGCTTTCTGGTATCTTTCTCTTTACCCCTCTCCCATGCATCATAGTGTCTTTCTCCTTATAGCTAACTAACTCTATATATTTAGCGTGCTAGTTTAGGGCATACTCCTACTTCATGGAATATTCCTCCTCTCCTGGTTAATTATGAGTTCCACTGGGGAACTTGCCATTGTTAATTATTAAAATCCTTTTCTTGGTAACCCTATTGCTCTCCCAACTCGATATTTACTGTTCCTGATATCTATTGTATCTCTTCAATTGATCTGCAACCTCTTTTCCTAAATAAACCTATTGCCAAATGCATTTTTTTGCCAGAGAGAATGGCCATTCTGAGTTATTTTCATGACCAAACCCCATCATTTGGGGTCTACATCAATCTAACTTTTGGTGTTATACCCCAGATATATTACTTTATTTGAAATATGACAAAACTGAACCATAGGGGAATGAAGTAATATCCAATGCCTCTTTGGTAATTAAGGATTCAGATACATGAAACAAATTGTCAGCATATTATTAGACTGGGGGGCAGAGCCAAGATGGCAGAGTGCAGACATGACTCTCTGTGAGCTCCTCTGATCTTCCCTCAAACCAAGAGCAAATTAAGCCTCTGAACTGGTTCTGGAGTGAAAGTTCCTCCAAATACTTGGAGTACAACACTTTTCCATCAAAAATTACCTTGGAAGAAATCCAAAGCAGGTGTGTTTCGGACATGCAAAGGATTGGGCTGTTTGCCCCACTCAGATGGCAGCTCACAGCTGAGGTGGGAGACCAGGGCTGGGACAGAACCTGGTGAATTCTAAGCACCTGGGATGTCCCTGAGAGACACTTGGGCCATTTTGCTCTGCTTGTGAGCAGGTGCTTTGGCAGATCTGCCTTTGATAAAAGGTGGATTGAGAACAATTGAGAATGTGGACCTAGTTCGACCATCCCCATACAGGAAGTCAACTATGTGAACTGCCTTCAGGGCAAATTGAAGCAGCTGCCGGTTCTCTGCTTTAAACAGACTCCAAGCTCTAAAAAATGAGTAAGAAACAGAAGAGAAGTCTCACCATAGAAAGCTTATATGGAGAGAAAGAAGGGCAGACCTCAGATCCTGAGGTTCCTAAAGGGAAAGCAGTTTCAGAGGAAGCCACAAAGGCGGAAATGAGCTGGTCCCCATTTCACAAGGCTTTCCTGGAAGATTGCATAAAGAATTTCAAAAGAGAGTTAGAAGAAAAATGGGGAAATGAATTGAGACCAGTGCAAGAAGGATTATAATGTCCTACAAAAAAAAGATATGAAAAAGATACCAATTCACTGAAAAACAAAAATGGTGAAAAGGGAATATTATTAGACTGAAGTCAAGAGAGCTAGCTTTGAATGCCTCCAAAAATATTTATTATTTTTATGTAAATATGAACAAATTATTTAAACTCCCAATCTCAGTTTCTTATCCATAAATTTCTCTATTTTCTTTATCCTAGTTCTCCTCTACCTTCTCCTTTTTTTTCCTTATCCTCTTTCTCTTTTTTCTCCTCCCTATACTATTCTTCTCCTCTTCTCTTTTTCTAGTGTTATGATTTTTTCTTCTCCTCTTTTTGATTGAGTTCAGACACAAATCATTCTGGGATAAGTTGCTCTCCTGTTATTCTTTTATATAGGGTGTTCCCAAAATCTTAGTGCTACCATAAGACTTTTAGAACAACTTATTTTCAATATTATACAAAACATTGCACAAGTGGATAAGAATCTCTGTTCTTTGCGGTTGAATAAAAATGTTAAGATGTAGCTTTTACTCTAGACTTACTGAAAGCATAAGAGCAATCTAGATTGTTGCCAAAAATGATGGCAACCTCATTCTGTAACTACATCATTTTCATCTCAGTTACTTTGCTCTACTTTGAAAATCTGAAAGTCATTGGTTCATGTATATGGGAAATTATATATATTTGGGTTTCAACATGTTCCAAATATTGTTCTTAAATGTGAATATGATGTATAGAAAATCATGGAAAAGACTTCAGACTTCAGTCTATCATAATGCTTTGGTTGAAATCGAATTTTTAAATATAATTTCCAACAATATTTTGAGGTCAGTATTTGTAATGTTGGGATTTATTAACACCATACCACAGTATAAGGAATACAATGATTTCAGATGTATTGCTTCAGCAATAACTATATTTTAAGTGATGCCTTGCTAAACATTTAGAAGGTTCTAAACTTTTACAACTTTAATTATTGTGTGGCATGGTATTCACTCTTTCTTTCTGAGTAATTTACATTAATCACTAATTCTTGTCCTCTTATGAATAATCCTTCTATAATATTTGATGGCAATGACCTGGTCCTAAATTGTCAACACAAACCTTGTTGTTAGAGTGGATATTATGCTGAACTCAGAGTTAGTAAGTTCTGAGTCCAAATCTGGTTTAATGGCTCTAGGCAAGTTTAACTTCTGTTTGTCTCAGTTTAATTAACTTTAAAATGGGAATAATAAAACATACATTGCAAGTTGTGAAGTTCAAAAGAGATAATATTTGTAAAAGTGCTAAGCAAAGTGCTTGACACATAATAGGTTATATGTGATTTCTTATTTCTTTTCCTCTACATTGTTACCTCTACTCTTGATGTCTCTTGTCTGATGGATACTGAAGTATTTGTAAGGATTGACTTCATTCATTGGTTCAATGTAACCTTCATTTGGTCTCAATCTTTCTTTGACCTACATTTCTAATTTTATATCTTTTAGTATATATAAAACAAAGGATATTGCAATGTAATGCATAGTACTTGGCCCAAAGTAGGTGCTTAATATATGTTCAATGATTAATTGATGAAAGATATATTTAATTTATTTGGTGAGAACATGAAATTTATGTCATCCATATATAATCAATAGTTAATTATAATATTTTTAGACTCATTTAGTTTGGAAGCTATATTGTTTTATTTAGGAAGGACACAGAAGGGGTTATTAGACAGAATCCTAGTGGGATTAAATTTATTCCTGCCACTTCTATATTAATTGTTCTTGATTTTATTTTGTTGGTGCTGTATTTTCAAAACAGAACAAGTTTTTGTATGCATATTAACTATCCTAGTGTTATCAATATAATTTAGATAGTTTATATTTTACCCATGCATATATATGCATGGGCACACAGAAATGCATACATAAGAATATGTGTGCATGTATGTATACATATATATATATATATATTTGTGTGTATGTATATATACATGCATATATGTATGTATGTATGAATGTATGTTTCTTTAAAAGAAATAAAGAGGAAGAATATGGGGAAAAGAAGGGAGAGAAAGAGAACAGACAGACAGACAGACAGACAGAATCATGAGTAAAGAACTGAGTATAAGGCTTTATCAACAAAAGAGCAACTATGAATGATGTTTTTGGACATTTTTTTATTAATTACTGAATAAATATTATATATTTCTTTCCACTTCTGGGAAAGTTCTTCTGCACTTGTTTTACATTTCAATAAATATTTTTTCTTACAAGTGAGTACATACATATATATATTTATATATGTATGTACATATATATATATTCTCTCTCTATATATATATATACATATATATGTAATAGAACCATGATTGCATTCTATGAAATATATAAATGTAAAAGCCTATATTTGAAGGATAGTAACCACCTTGCAAAGATAGTAACCAGTCACAGTCTCTTATACATTATGTATGAAGTCCCAATTAAATTTTTACCAATATTCTAAAAATCATATAAATTGTATAGAAGACTGACTGGGGCCATTAGGGATGAGAATTTCAATTGTTTAAAAGAATAACAGAATATGTTTTATTAAAAGAGGATAAAAGCTTCTTTTTGTGTACAGATTTTCTTAATCATACCAATCCTGTCTTTAAGAGCCTTAGTAGTATAAAAGATTACAGATTTGATAGGCCTTTGCTACAACTCCAAAGGCTCTTAGTCTAGAGCAGACCCTAATCTCTGTAGTAGGGTAATAAGAAAAAAAATCATTATTCTCTTTTCCCAGAGAAATACTTAGAATCAGTTATTCCTAGCCAGTGACCTTCTTTGTCACTAATCCACTTATTACTCAAGATGGTTTCTTTCCATTTTTTTTCCATTCCTTCTCTTATACAAAGGAATAGCAAAAGCTGTTTCCCCCCACTGATGACTACACAATCTATTTGCTAGAGAGTAGCTACCAGAAACTCTCTCCTAGAGTTTTAGTCACAGAATCACAAAATTCAATGAACTTTAGTCCTTGATATACATGAATTTACTTATTATGCAAAATATCTGATATGCAAGCAACTGGCACTAAAACAAAAATCTTTGCAGACAAAAATCCATTACCCTGACAGGTATCACACATCTTGTTGAATTCTGATAGTATTGCTTAATGGATAGATAAAATTTAAGTTTTTTTTTTCTTTGTGACACATACTATTTAGGTGCATTGGACAAGTAACTTAAGCTCTCATTTTCCCAGACATTATTATAAAACTATTAAGTTATACCAAAATTGATGATTTGCATTTGTAGGGGGAGTTTCCTTATTTTAAATTACAAATAATACATGAACTCCTACCCAACAACACAAGAATTAGGATGTTTTTCCTTAAATCAAGTTAAAATGTTCCTCCTTGTCTTTCTAAAACTTTCATCATTGTCCCTATCCTCTGAGGACAACCAAGAATAAATCTAGTCCCTTTGTCATGTGATAGCAATTTAAATACTGGAGAACAGCTATTGTATTGCCCCAATTCACCTCTGTTTTAAACTAAATAAAAATTAATTTCATCATTCATTATTCCTCTCAGAGGTTTGTCTCTCAGAGATTTAGCATCTTTCCTATACATGTGACTCTGTCTATGTTTCTCTTTCTTTCTCTTTGTCCCTCTCTGTTTTTTTTTATGTCTTTCTATTTGCCTGATTTTTCTATTTTCTATTTGCCTATCTTTATGATTACCTCTGCTTCTGTTTCACTAGGTGTTTTTCTTTCTATTTATCTTCACTTATCTTCTCAGGCTCTGTCTCTCTCTCACGATTTTTCTTTTTCTGTGTATCTATGTATCTATATGTTTTTCTGTCTTTCTAACAACAGAAGTTTAGCCTGTAGAATGGATGACTTAATGACCATAGTTGACTTCTGATATTTTGCAAGGTTCTCACACAGAAGAGAGATTAGACTTGTTTTGCTACCTGTAGACTAGAAAACAAAATGAGGAATGATAGGAATAGGTAAATTTCTCTGAAGTAGATTTAGGCTCTTTGTAAGGAAGGTCTTTTGCCAATTAGAGCATGAAACGAATGGGCTTTTTATGAGATAAAATTGCTCTCCCTAACTAGATGTTTGCAAGATGTTGGCTATTTTGGAGGAACATTCATTTTGAGATTCTTCTTATGAGTCATCTGTTAGACTAGATTATCTCCTAGGGGACTTTTCAACTCTTTTATTCTATCATTATTTATGTTCATAAATAAATACGTATACTAACACATACAAATAAGGCTGAAATTGGAATAAAAATAAGATTAGAATTTCAGTTTTATTCCATGATATATTTACATGAACTTGGATGAGTCATTTTTTTTTTCATTTAGTTTGTTTCATCATGTGTAAAATGGTGGAGATGAACTAGATGATCTCAAAATCATCTTCTAATTTTTAAATTCTATGAACTTATAGAGCACCAGCCCTGAAGTCAGGAGGACCTGAGTTCAAATCTGGTCTCAGACACGTAACAGCTGTGTGACCCTGGGCAAGTCACTTAACCCCAATTGCCTCAGCAAAAAATAATAAATAAATAAATAAATAAATAAATAAATTCTATGAACTTTTGTTATGAATAAAGTCAATGTGTGATCACTTCACTCATTTTAATTCTATGGTTTTTTCAACACCTATGACAGGATTTCATAGATGCTGAGGTGGACCCAACAGATGGCAAGAATAAATATAATGATAAATAGCCATTGCTTCAAAATATGGCAAGTCTTAGTCTTTAATTAGCCCATTTTTCCTAAAATCCATTTCTTCCCTGTGCAATTCTGTAATAAGACTGTTAAATGTTTGTACAGAGTCTTTCATCTTCAAAGAGCTTTAGAAACATTAATATGTGGGGTTGGCCTTTTCTGTAAGGCAGCAATAATTCAGCAAATAGACTTACCACTGACATCACTTTAGTGAAGAATAGAGAAAATAATGAAGGTGTACATAATGCTTGCAGAATGGTCTGCAGGGGAAAAATAGTAGGGGAGTACTGTCCTGGATTGAAAGCAAGGAACATCTAATACACATTTAAGTTACACTGTGATGATCCATTGAAATTCCACATACAGTTAGGTGATGCTTTCTTTTTGTGACTTTCTTTTAATTTGTTCTGTTTTTTTTTTCATCTCCTT
Organism: Myrmecobius fasciatus; assembly: GCA_023553655.1. Taxonomy (NCBI): domain Eukaryota; kingdom Metazoa; phylum Chordata; class Mammalia; order Dasyuromorphia; family Myrmecobiidae; genus Myrmecobius; species Myrmecobius fasciatus. The sequence goes on from JAJPUD010013512.1 coordinate 36,249, forward strand.
TCTTTTTGTGTTCCTTCAAATCTTTTTCAGTTGCTGAAGATTTTTAAATAATTCCAAGAAAGTGAGAAAATGAAGGAAAGAGAAAAGGAAGTAGAGAAAGAGAAAGAGAGGGAGAGGGAGAAGGAGATGAAGAGGGAGGAGAGCTATTTCCTACAGCAACATTATGTATTTTTATATGCTTAATTTCTATATATTTATTATTCTTGAAAGAAATACTGGAAAAGTATGAGGAGACAACTAAGAAATCATTAAAAAGAAGGAAATAACAAAGGGAACATTCATACCTCTGAATTTATATCTTCGAATATTGAATTGCATGATGCACTTTGGTCAGAGATTGATTTACTCTTTGGGAATATCATATAATAGGCATTGGAATGAGATATCTTTTTTGAGAACTTACATAAATATGAATCTTAACAAAATCTTCAATTTAGAGATCTTGTTTAGACACAGTGGGATAGATGTTATCATAGCACTTAGAACTGAGAGAAATCTAAAGTTTATCTTGTCCAGACTCTGTTTTGGTAGATGAGCATGATGAGACACAGGAGGACATGGCACCATTCTAAGATATTAAGAAGCACAATATCTAAAATCACAACCCAAGCTAACATAGTCTGACTTCACTGATGACTATTTAAACAGTCTTATTGTTTACCACATCCTGGAAAATTTATGGTGATTCAAATAAGATCAAGACTTTTTATAGTGCCAAAAATTGGAAGCAGGATGGCTTCTCTTTAACTATGAAACAAATGAATAAATTCCAGCATAAGAATAAAGAAATTGTTCACAACTTCACCAGAGTTTCAGGATACAAAATTAATCCACATAAATCACCAGCATTTTCATATATTAACAAAAAAGTCCAGCAGTAAGAGATACAAAGAGAAATTCCATTTAAAATAATGTTCAATAATATAAAATATTTGGGAGTTCATCTTCCAAGGGAAAAGCAGGAACTATATGAACACAACTACAAAACACTTTCCACACAAATAAAGTTAGATCTAATCAACTGGAAAAAATATCAAATACTGATGGGTGGACAGAGCTAATATAATAAAAATGACAATACTATCTGTAGAGGGTCACAGATAGGGGAGAACCCTGGGCAAGTTATAAGACCCTTTAGTCCAGTAAAAGGAACCTGCTGACATGTCTGGTTTGGCTCCTGATCCCTACTAGAGACATCTCTGCCTTTCTGAGAAGTCAGAGGGACATGACAACCTATGTTTCAGTTAAAGCAGAGTTATACTAAAGTAGCAAATAAACATCTGCACATAATAACTAGTTGCTTATGTGGTCCTGCATGTATAGTATGCACAGTGAGCTATAATTATGTAAGTATGTGAAGGTATAAAAGGCTGAGAAAACTTTGAATAAATGGACTCCTATTTGACCATCTTCATGAGCTCTACTCCTTCACTCATCACCCATGACCAAGATTAGAATTAGTATCTAAAACCTCTAGTAAGCAGATCCAGAAAATTACCTAAATTAATCTACTTATTTAGTGCCATATCAAATTCCCAAGAAATTACTTTACAGACCTAGAAAAAATTAACAAAGTTCATCTAGGAGAACAAAAGGTCAAAAATTTCAAAGGAATTAATGAAAAAAAATGCCAATGAAGGTGGCCTCTCTGTGCCAGACCTAAAACTATATTATAAAGCAGTGGTCATCAAAACCATTTGGTACTGGCTAATAAATAGAGTAGTCAATCAGTGGAATAGATCAGGTTCACAAGGCAAAATAGTAATCTAATTTTTGACAAACCCAAAGACCTCAGCTTTTGGGTTAAAAACTCACTATTTGACAAAAACTGTTGGTAAAATTAGAAACTAGTATGGCAGAAACTAGGCATTGACCCACACCTAAAACCATATACCAAGATAAAGTCAATTTAGACATAAAGAGTGATATTATGACAACAACAGAACTATACAATGATCAATTTCGATGGACATGGCTTTCTTCAACTATGAGGTGATTCAAACCAGTTCCAATTGTTCAGTGATGAAGAGAGCTATCTATAAACAGAAAGAGGACTGTGAAAACTGAGTGGACCAGAACATAGCATTTTCACTCTTTTCTTTGTTGTTTACTTGCATTTTTTTTTCTTTCTGAGGTTTTTTTCTTTCGTGACCTGATTTTTCTTGGGCAGCAAAATAACTGTATAAATGTGTGTGTATGTATATATATATATATATACATATATATGAGATTGAACATATATTTTAACATATTTAACATGTTTGGGACTACCTCCCATCTAGGAAAGGTGGTGGGGGTAAGGAGGGGAAAATTTGGAACAGAAGGTTTTGCAAGGATAGATGTTGAAAAATTGCACATACATATGTTTTGTAAAAAAAAAAAGCTTTAACAAAATAAAAAAGAGTGATATAAGCAAATTAGAAGAACATAGGATAGTTCACACCTCAAATCAATGAAGAAGGAAGAATTTTGTGATGAAAGAAAAACTAGAGATCATTATTGAGCACAAAATAGATAATTTTGATTATATTAAGTTAAAAAGGTTTTGTACAACAAAAACTAATGCAGGCAAGATTAGACAGGAAGCAATAAATTGGGCAAGTATTTTTATATTAAAGGGTTCTGATAAAGGCCTCATTTCTAAAATCTATAGAGAATTGACTCAAATTTATAAGAATTCAAGTCATTCCCCATATGAAGACAATATTCAGATGAAGAAATTGAAACCATTTCTAGTCATAAGGAAAAAGTGTTCTAAAACATTATTGATCAGAGAATGCAATTTACAACACTTTGAATTATCACTAAACACCTCTCAGATTGGCTAAGATGACAGGAAAAGGTAATGACAAATTTTGGAGGGAATGTGGGCAAACTCTAACATTAATACAGGATTGGTGGAATTGTGAATGGATCCAACCATTCTGTAGAATAATTTTGAATTGTGCCCAAAGGGTTATCAAACTGTGCCTACCTTTGATCCAGCAGTGTTTCTACTGGGCCTATATCTCAAAGATATCTTAAAGGAGGGAAAAGGACTCAAATGTGCAAAAATGTTTGGGGTAACCATTTTTGTAATGGCAAGAAAGTGGAAACTGAATGGATGCCCATCAGTTGGAAAATGGCTGAATAAGATATGGTATATGAATATTATGGAATATTATTGTTCTATAAGAAATGATCAGCAGACCACTACACACCTATCAGATTGGCTAAGATGACAGGAAAAGATAATGATGAATGTTAGAGAGGATATGGGAAAAATGGGACACTGATACATTGTTGGTGGAACTGTGAATGGGTCTAACCATTCTGGAGAGCAATCTGGAACTATGCTCAAAAAGTTATAAAACTGTGCATACCATTTGACCCAGCAGTGTTTCTACTGGGCCTATATCCCAAAGAGATTTTAAAGGAGGGAAAGGGACCCGCATGTGCAAAAATGTTTGTGGCAGCCCTTTTTGTATTAGCAAGAAACTGGATATTGAAAGGATGCCCATCAATTGGAGAATGGCTGAATAAATTATGGTATATGATTATCATGGAATATTATTGTTCGGTAAGAAATGGCCAGCAGGATGATTTCAGAGAGGCCTGGAGAGACTTGCATGAACTGATGCTGAGTGAAATCAGCAGAACCAGGAGAGCATTATACACAGCTACAAGACTATACGATGATCAATTCTGATCTTCAGCAATGATGTGAATCAAACCAGTTCCTATTGTTCAGTGATGAAGATAGTCATATACATCCAGAGAGAGGCCTGAGGGAACTGAGTGTGAACCACAACACAGAATTATAATGCTTTCTATGAATATTTCCATGCATTTTGTTTTTCTTCTTAGGTTGTTTTTTTTCTTCTTCTGTTTCTAGATCTGATGTTTCTTGTGCAGTAAGATAACTGTATAGATATGTATACATTTATTGTATTTGTCATATAATTTATCCTATTTAGCATGTATTAGATTGCCTGTCATCTAGGGGTGGGGGGTGGGGGGAAGGAGGGGAAAAGCTTGGAAAAAAAAGTTTTTGCAAAGGTCAATGTAGAAAAATCACTCATATGTTTTGTAAATAAAAAGCTTTTAATAAAAAAAAGAAATGATCAGTAGGATGATGTAAGAGAGACCAGAAGAGACATGAACTGATGCTAAGTGAAGTGTGCAGAACATGTTCATTGTACATGGCAACAAGATTATATGATGATCAATTCTGATGGATGTGGCTCTTTTCCTAGTATTTTTTTTAATTAAAGCTTTTTATTTGCATAACATATGTATGGGTAGTTCCTCAACATTGATCTTTACATAACTTTCTGTTACAAAATTTCCCCCCAGTCCCCTTACCTCCCCTAGATGGCAGGAAGTCCACTACATGTTAATTATATTAAAATACTTTACAAGTCAAATATATGTATACACATTTCCATACTTATCTTGCTGTGTAAGAACAACCATATCTACATGAACAAAAAATATCTGAGAAAGGAACCCAATGCAAGCAAACATCAATAGAGATCATGGAAATGATATGTTGTGGTTCACATTTCATATCCCTCTCTCTGGGTGTATATGGCATTCTTCACTGAATAATTGGAACTGGTTTGAGACATTTCATTTTTGCAGAGAGCCATGTCCATCAGAATTGATCATCATGTAATATTGTTGTTGCTGTTTATAATGATATCTTGGTTCTGCTCATTTCACTCAGCATCAGTTCATGCAAGTCTCTCCAGGCCTCTCTTAAATTGTCCTGCTGGTCTTTTCTTACAGAGCAATAATATTCCATAATATTCATATACCATAATTTATTCAGCCACTCTCCAATTGATGGGCATCCATTCAATTTCCAGTTTCTAGCCACTACAAAAAGGGCTGCCACAAACGGTTGTGACTCTTTTCAACAATGAGATAATTCAGGTCTCTTCCTCTGATCTTGTGATGATGAAAGCCATCTACACCCAGATAGAGGACAGTGGGAACTAAGGATGGAATACAACATAGCATTTCTCTTTTGTTGTTGTGATTTGCTTGAATTTTATTTTCTTTCTTTTTTTTTTTTTGATCTGATTATTCTTGTGTAGCAAGATAATTCTATAAATATGTATGCCAATTTTGGATTTAACATATATTTTACCAGGTTTAACATATATAGGATTCCATGTCATCTAGGGGAGGAGTGGGGATAAGGGGGGAAAATTGGAACAAAAGTTTTTCAAAGGTCAATGTTGAAAAAAAAATTATCCTTGCATATGTTTTGAAAATAAAAAAACCTTGAATAAAAAGAACATAGGAATTGTTTACATTATTAAACAATAATCACTCTTAATTGTCTCACAGTTGAAGAGCAAAAATAATCACTCATAAAAAACTTTCAGAATTAACAGGGATTGTGAAACAAAACAAATTCCCCAAACAATGACATCCATAAATGTATGTCTCATTATTTATTTATGTCTATCATGTCTTTGTCAAGGGGTGAGTGTAACATTTTTTTTAGTCTTTTTAGATTCATAGTTTATCCTTCATTTATCCTATTTCTAAAGTCTTTCAAAATTGTCAGTGTATAAAATGTTCTTGTCTTCATTGCTTCATATTGCACCAGCTTCTACAAGACTTTGTGGCTTTCTCTAAATCAATTCATTGTTTTCATTTCATCTAGCATAATAATAATAATAATAATCTGTGACATTTGTAAGATTCCCACACCCCACACCCCCTGCATACATACATACATACACACACATATATGTGTATATATATGCTATTTTACAATAAGTGGGGTTTCCTTTAGTTTCCAGATTTGGGATATTAACTATAAATATTTTTAAAGCTTTTATTTTCAAAATATATGCACAGATAATATTTCAACACTGACACTTGCATAGCCTTCTGTTTCAGATTTTCCCCTCCTTCTCCCCACTCCCTCCCCTAGATGGCAATCAATCCAATATATGTTATACATGCTAAATAGATATATATTAAATCCAATATGTATAAACATATTTATACAATTCTCTTGCTGCATATGAAAAATCAGATAAAAAAGGGAAGTAAATGAGTAAGAAAACAAAATGCAAGCAAAGAACAACAAAAAGAGTGATCCACATTCAGTTCCCATAATCCTTTCTCTGGATGTTAATGGCTCTCTTTATCATAAGATCATTGGAACTGGTATCAATCATCTCATTGTTGGAAAGTCAAACTCATCAGAATTGATGATTGTGTAATATTGATGTTGTCATGTACAATGATCTCCTGGTTCTGCTCATTTCCCTTTTCATCAGTTCATGTAAGTGTCTCCAGGCCTCTGAAATAATCCTCATGATCATTTCTTAAAGAAAAATAATATTCTATAACATTCATATATTATAACTTATTCAGACATTCTCCAGCTCATGGATATCTGCTCTATTTCCAGTTCAGTTTCTTGCCACTACAAAAAGATCTGTCATAATTATTTTTGCACATGTGGATCCCTTTCCTTCCTTTAAGATCTCTTTGGTATTTAAGCCCAATAAAAACACTGCTGGGTCAAAGGGTATGCACAGTTTGATAGCATTCTGAACATAGTTCCAAATTGCTCTCCAGAATGGCTGCATCTTTTCACAGTACCCCCAACGATGTATTAGTGTCGCAATTTTTCCACATCCCCTCCAACATTCCTCATTATCTTTTCTTGTTATCTTAGCCTATCTGAGAAGTGTGTAGTGGTGTCTCAGAGTTATGTTAATTTGCATTTCTCTGATCAATAGTGATTTGGAGAACCTTTTCATATGACTACAAATAGTTTTAATTTCATCATCTGAAAATTATCTGTTTATATGCTTTGACTATTTATCAATTGGAGAATGACTTGAATTCTTAGAAATTTGAATCAATTCTCTATATATTTTAGAAATGAGGCCTTTATCAGAACTCTTAAATATAAAAAATGTGTTCCCAATTTATTGCTTATTTTCTGATCTTGTCTGTATTAGTTTGGTTTGTAGAAAAACTTTTTTAACAATGTAATCAAAATTATCTATTTGGTCTTCAATTATGAGTTCCACTTCTTTGGATGCAAATACTTTCTTTCTCCACAGATCTGAGAGGTAAATTATCTTATGTTCTTCTAATTTGCTCATAATAGCACTCTTTATATCTAAATCAAAAATCTAGTTTGACCTTATCTTGGTATGTGGTGTTAGGTGTGCCTAGGTGGTCATTGCCTAGTTTCTGCCATACTAGTTTCCAGTTTTCCCAGGAGTTTTTGTTAAATAGTGAGTTCTTATCCCAAAAGCTGAGGTCTTTGGGTTTGGCAAACATTAGATTGCTATAGTTATTGCCTATTTTGCCCTGTGATCATAACCTATTCCGCTGATCAACTACTCTATTTCTTAAACAACTGCTGCGTAATATAATTTTAGGTCTGGCATAGGTAAACCACCTTCTTTGGCATTTTTTTCATCAATTTCCTTGAAATTCTTGGCCTTTTGTTATTCCAGATAAAATTTGTTGTTACTTTTCTAGCTCTGTATGATAATTTTTTGGAAGTTTGATTAGTATGGCACTAAATAAGTAGTTTAATTTAGGTAGCATTGCCATTTTTATTATATTCCTTCAGCTTACCCATGAGCATTTGATATTTTTCCAACTGATTAAATTTTATTTTATTTGTGTGGAAAGTCTCTTGTAGTTGTGTTCATGCAGTTCCTGACTTTCCCTTTGGTGATAGATTCCCAAATATTTTATATTATTGACAGTTATTTTGAATGGAATTTCTTTTTGTATCTCTTGCTGCTGGACTTTGTTGGTAATATATAA
>JAJPUD010013513.1:0-44048 GCA_023553655.1 Myrmecobius fasciatus
TATGTCTAGGTCATGAAACCATTTCTATTTTATCTTAGTAAAAGGTGCTAGGTGTGGGTTAATGCCTAGTTTCTGCCATACTAGTTTCCAATTTTCCCAGCAGTTTTTGTTAAATAATGAGGTCTTATCCCCAAAGCTGGGGTCTTTGGGTTTGTCAAACACTAGATTACTATAGTCATTGACTATTTTGTCCTGTGAACCTAACCTATTTCACTGATCAACTGTTCTGTTTCTTAGCCAGTACCAAATGGTTTTGATGACCACTGTTTTATAATATAATTTTAGATCTGGTACAGCTAGGCCACCTTCATTTGAGTTTTTTTTTTTCTTCTCATTAATTCCCTTGAAATTCTTGCCCTTTTGTTCTTCCAGATGAATTTTGTTGTTATTTTTTCTAGGTTAGTAAAATAATTTCTTGGGAGTTTGATTGGTATAGAACTAAATAGATTAGTTTATGTAGTACTGTAATCTTTATTATATTTGCTCAATCTATCTAAGAGTACTTGATCAAATTGTTTTAATTTATATTTCTACAATCAATAGTGAGTCAGAACTTTTTTTGTATGGCTGTGGAAAGCTTTGATTACTTCTGAAAACTATTAATATCTTTTGATCATTATCAATTGGGGAATAGCTCTTTTTATATATTTAACTCCATTTTTTATGTTTGAGAAATAAAGTATTTATCAGAGAAACTTGCTTAATTTTTTTCCCCTACAATTACTGTTACTAACTATATTCCCTCTTTCCCCCAATTTATTCTATTCTCTCTCTGCTTTCACCCTGTCCTTCCTCAAAGGTGTTTTGCTTCTGATTATTCCTCCCCCAATTTGTCCTCCCTTCTATCACCCATCCCACCCCTAAGTCTCCTTTCCCTCCTACTTTCCTGTAGGGTAAAATAGATTTCTATATCTGATTGAGTGTGTATGTTATTCCCCAAAGAGATATTTTTTTCAAAGGCGATATGGGTTTCTGTTCATTTGGATTCTAAGCAGAAATACTTCGAATTAGGATAAATCCATTTAATAAAATTGTTTCTGACAGGCTTGTCCTTAAATTACAGCATATTGCAGTGTTAAGGAAAAAATACTGGTTACCAATGGAAGTGGCCAGTGAACACAAGATTTTAAAAAAAACTTTTTTTTTTAAATTCTAATTTGTTGCTTTTGAGATTTATTTACCTATCAAAACAGCACACTCGCCAGGAATTCTGACCAGATCTGATTATCCATAGCTTGGAAAAGATTATAAATTCTCTCCTTGGCTAAAGCAGTGTTTGGGAAGACATAGTACTCAGCAGGAGTTGAGATGGGGGAACAGTCAGAGAACTCAAGAGTTTCCATAAGCTACTTATACCTCTTAATTTTTGCTGGAATTCCCACTTCCATATCCTAGTAAGTTACAAGTTGCCAAGGAAAAGTGTTAGCTTAGGCTAGGGTACTGGGTGATCCAGCTTCCTCCTACTATGACTTTTGCACCCAACTCCAAATCAAGACAAGAAACTACCCAAACACAGGAGGAAAATTGGAGGCTCCAGACTGATTAAGTTCAGTTGGCAAAACCAGTCCACCTCATGCTCTTCCTAGTGGTTTAACTTAGGAACTACATCTGAGAGCTAGAATTTTACCTATTTGTTTTACTACAATGTAATTAAAAACATCTCACTTCACAAAAATAACATTTTTATTTTGAGCAAATTATTAATTCACTCAGTTTCTTGATGTCTTTGGAGAAAGTTTTTTATTCTCACTTTTTTGTTGTTCAATTATTTTTCAGTTGCGCTCTTGGTAGGGATATTGGAGTGGTTTGCCATTTGATCCTCTAGCTCATTTCATAGATGAGAAACTGAGGCAATCAGGGTCACATCACTAGTGTATTGAGGCCAGATTTGAAGTTAGGAAGATGAGTCTACCTGATTGTAGTTTTTTGCCAAGAGAATCCCAAATGAGAACACAAATTATGGAATCCAACTAAACCACAACAAAGTTCCTTCTATTTCTAAATCTGTGACTTCGAGTTTATAGTTATCCTCAGCACACTGATTACAGCTTTCATCTCTACATAAGCCTCTTGACATTCGAAGTACAGGTTCCCATAAGAATTCTTGCCTCTTCCCCACCCAATTCTCCAGCCCTTTTGTTTGTGCCCTTTCCCAATTTTCTCCCCAGTTACTTTATATAAATTCATATTGGTATATGTTCCCCTTCCCTTGCCCTGTCCCTACCCCTCCCACTGGTAAGCTCTATATGAGCAGAGACCAGCCTAGCACATCGTAGGCATTTGATGATTATTGAATAAATGAATTAAAAAGGGCTAATGGGCTCTTTAAGGGGAAAAGTTCACTATACTTTGTTGCTGTAGAAACATTTATGAACCAGTGACACCCAGTGACTCTCTTTTCTAAGGTGTTCAAGGAGAACCAGCACATCTGGGGTAAAGACTTGCTGAGCCATTTTCAGGTCTGCTCCTCTGCCTTTGGTATCAGAGGCCCACTCTGACCTATGGCTCCAAGAAGCTAAGGCACACACAGTGGCTTGCCCTTCCCCACCCCTAAAACTATCTCCAAAGACGTGCTGAACCAGGCTGAGGATAACCAGTAGGCTTCATGATGGCTACCTCAAGCATGTGAAGACTTTCTCTGGTAGGATAGGCAAGGAGAACAGTTTCTTGCAATGGCCGTGAAGGCAGCTGAAACAGGCATTGTAGCACACTGAGAGGTTGGTCCAACAAAAAAGATACCAAGAAGATGCATCCTGGGCTAAGACAGATAATCTTGATTTCTGCCTTGCCACTAGACTTCAAAGACTCTGGAAGAAAGAATGAGGCTGGTGATTTTGTGCTACTTTGCCTCACTTAAATCCAATTCACTGGAAAGTCATAACATCACCTGTGATGTCATTGGTCCTCTTGGAAAACAAAAGACAAACAACAATTAAGCTACAGTCAAATCCAGACTAACACAATAGGGAAATGACCTTTGGGCTTGATTTCAAAGCTTGGAGAACCTATGGTTTAGCTGAAACTTTGAAAGGGAGGCAAGAAAGAGAGCCTCCTGGGAAGACCAACAAGGCTGAAGGGCATGACAAATAGGTCTGAGATGCATGGGCAGTGGGCCCCCATGTGCTTCTTCCTGTGAGCTTGAAGGAGACAGGCTGGCGCTTTGATGTATGCACCTGCTCATTGATACTGGGTAGTATGCAAAGAGATTATCAAGCAGCTTCAACTGTCTTAAGGAGTTGTCTGGGAAGAACTGCTTGACATCCCATAAAGTATTGGACTGTCCAAATCTCTTTTAGCTAACATTAGACAGTTCTGCCATAGCCAGAAGTAAGTCACAGAATAACATTTAAAATACAATTTATTAAATGCCATGTTTTCCATACAGAGTTCTATAGTGACACTAATTTATTTGGCCATCAACCAGGTTTCCTGGGTTTTGGCAAGGATAAGGGATGCATGTTAATTGAACACCAGATAGATAATTTTGATTATATTAAGTTAAAAAGGTTTTGTACAAACAAAACTAATGCAGACAAGATTAGGAGGGAAGCATCAAATTAGGAAATTATCTTTACATTTAAGGGTTCTGATAAAGGCCTCATCTCTAAAATATATAAAGAATTGTCTCGTATTTATAAGAATTCAAGCCATTCTCCAATTGATAAATGGTCAAGGGATATGAACAGACAATTTTCAGATGATGAAATTAAAATTATTTCTACTCATATGAAAAGTTGCTCCAAATCACTATTGATCAGAGAAATGCAAACTAAGACAACTCTGAGATACCACTTCATACCTGTCAGATTGGCTAAAATGACAGGAAATGATAATGATGAATGTTGAAGGGGATGTGGGAAGACTGGGACACTGATACATTGTTGGTGGAACTGTGAATGGATCCAGCCATTCTGGAAAGCAATTTGGAACTATGCTCAAAAAATTATCAAACTGTGCATACCCTTTGACCCAGCAGTGTTTCTATTGGGCTTATATCCCAAAGAGATCTTAGAGGAGGGAAAGGGACCCACATGTGCAAAAATGTTTGTGGCAGCCCTTTTTATAGTGTCAAGAAACTGGAAACTGAATGGATGCCCATCAATTAGAGAGTGGCTGAATAAATTATGGTATATGAATGTTATGGAATATTATTGCTCTGTAAGAAACGACCAGCAGGACGATTTCAGAGAGGTCTGAAGAAACTTACATGAATTGATGCTGAGTGAAATCAGCAGGACCAGGAGTTCATTATACATGACAAGACTATATGATGATCAATTCTGATGGACATGGTTCTCTTCAACAATGAGATATTTCAATCCAGTTCCAGTTGTTCAGTGATGAAGAAAGCCATATACACCCAGGGAGAGGCCTGTGGGATCTGAGTCTGGACCACAACATAGCATTTTCATGCTCTCTATTGATGTTTGCTTGCATTGTTTCCCTTCTCAGATTTTTTTTTCTTGCAGATCTGATTTTTCTTGTACAGCAAGATAACTGTATAAATATGTATTCACATATTCGATTTGTCAAGTACAGACTTCCTGACATCTAGGGGAGGGGGTGTAGGACAGAAAAATTTGTAAAATTTGTAAAAAAATTTGAAAGCTTTGCAAGGGTCAGTGTTGAAAAATTACCCATGCATATGTTTTGCAAATAAAAAGCTTTAATAAAAAAAAAGGATAAGGGATGCATGGAAAAGGGAGGGGCTTCCTGAGCTATTATACCCTGATATCTTTACATCAACAGAATGGAAGAATGGGGACAGAAGTTAATTTGGAATCAATAGAGCTCACAGAACCCAACCAGCATTGGGTCAGATTGATCACAGACATTGATTACTTCCTAATAATTTCCTAATAATATTCTCATTATGGTTTTTTTAAAGTTCTGATTTTGGTAACCTAATATGGTAGCCCAAGTCTAGGAAAGAGAGGGGAAAGAGTATGGAGAGGATCAGTGACTCCAGGATAAAATGGTATTTGGAAAAGTTTGTACAGCACTGCTTCCCCAGTTCATTTAAAATATTGAATGACTAAGGATTTTCCCCATTTAGATAGTTCCCTGGAAGATGACAGAGTTTCACTGGGAAATAGAAGGTGGGGTTCAGTTAGCCTTTACCCAACCTTTTTAACGCCAGAGGTTTTAGCATCTCTGTTTGGCTAGATTAAGCTTTTCTCCAACCTGTGCTGCTCTCCAGTGGCCAAACAAAGCAAAGCAAACTAGCTGATTTTCTGTTGTCACAGATCCAAATTGAGAGGGTCAAGTTTGCATGCAACCTGTGGGGGAACAGCATTCTTCCAGCAATCACCAACTACTTCTTTCAGTTACTACATTTTTAGCAAAGAAATATTTTTTGTTTTTAAAAGTTAAAAATCAGTTCAGAAATGCTCTAACTAGACATTCCCCCCCCACCCCCAGAGAGGATGATTTTTCTCTCCTTGCTTCCATAAATACATGTAGATAAGTTGATTAGATGTTCCCATGTAGCTGGGACAATGGAACGTCCACATTGAACACAGAGAAAATAGGATAGACAAATAAGTAATAAGGCTGATTTCTGAGCACAGAAAACATTTTTCGTTTCCCTTTATGCCCTTATTACTTTCTTGCCCAGAAAAAAAATTCATGCGAAAATTTCCCTAAGAGCAATGTGTCCATTCATTTTGGATTTTTCGAATTTAAACACATTTATTATTTTTTTTAAACATTACTTGTCACTTCCATTTTCAAAGTTCACTGACTCTGCATAAGATATGTGACAATTACACATTTGTGCAGGTTTGAAATCTTACATATAGATTCTTTCCAATATTCTTTGTTCAGTTTATTTCTGAGTCAACCTCTGCCAGGAATTTGAAGAGGTTGGCTAGGTTCCCAACACAAAGAGAAAACTGTTTGAGTTAGCCTAACCAATTAAAACCAAACAAAAGAGAAAAGGAGCCAGATGCCCTGGGCTTTATCTGGACCAGTGGTGGACATACACACGTGACTAGAAAGTTGTTTTTTTGATGGAAAGATTCTCAGACTCTGGAGAATAAGAAAATAGATCTACATTGTCTATTTTGGCTACTATAATATCAAGGTCGGTTCCTTGGCACTCAGCACACCAAATACTATTCACTCAGTGATTCTCAATACCAGAGATTCTGTCACCTCCACTGTCATCTATCTTCCTGATTGCTTGGGTCACACTTTATTTGAGAGACAAGCACAGTGATTGCAAACAAATAATTTGTAGAGTGTGGTCTTTGAAAAGAAGGATCAAGATAGATTTTCCTATCCAAAGATGAAAGAAATTAACCCAGCATTTTGTTTAATACAGGAACTGCTTCTGGATAGGTAATATCAGGCCATAGAAACTGTATCAATAGATTTTAGACTCTTTTGGAAAATAAATGATACATTCTGACCAAGAACTCTTGTCATTGGCATCTCCATCTCCATCTCCAAGGACTAAAAGGGTCATTTTTTTTTTTTATTTTTTGCTGAGGCAATTGAGGTTAAGTGACTTTGCCCAAGGTCACACAGCTAGGGAATGTTAAGTGTCTGAGATCATATTTGAACTCAGGTCTTCCTGACTTCAGGGCTGGTGCTCTATCCACTGCCCCACCTAGCTGCCCTAAAAGGGTCATTTTTATAGAACTAGTCTTTCTGAGCCAGAATCTATAAGGAAAGGAGTCCCTATAATTTGGGTTACATTGTAGCACACTGGAATGACCATTGGCTCTAAAGGCTAAGGATCTACATTCAAATCTTACCTCTGAAACACACAACAGTAAGACCCTGGACAAATGACTTAACCTTCCTGTTCCTCAGTTGGATTAGATGCCCTCTGAGGTTGGTTCCAGCTTTATTTCTATTGTATCCTATGAATCAAAAAGGCATAAACAGGTACAGAGAGATGTCTTTGTGATCAGGCAAAGTATATTCTTGGAGACCAGCCTTCGCACTTCAACTTTCCTATTCCTTTACTCAGAGGCAATGAAAGGGATCTACAATGTAGAAGTCACCTCCTCTTACCTCTTGGACCTAATTTCTTCTTATAACGGCTCCTTTTCTGTTTCCCTATCCAGCAAGGACATTGATATCCACTTAGTATGCAAAGCCAAGCAATGGTTCCCCTGGCTACATCATCTGTCTGTGATGGAGAGCAGTAATCTGGAAGTATTCTGCTGGGCTCAGCTGGTGAGTCAAGTAATACAGAGACATCATGGAGAACCTTGAGTGTTTCGTGAGAGATGATTCTATGCCTGAGGACATGGGAATGAGCTAAGATCCTCAGAGGTCTCTATTTGGCATTTATGGCTCAGAGTGAGGGACCAAGGACCATAGGAGAGTCAGCCCCTGGATAGGGCAGGGAACATCTAGCACCAGGAAGCATTAAAAGTGGCAGGGAAGCCCTCAGTGAGTTAGATACAAGAGAGAGAGCCAGGGAAAAAAGTAAAACATGGACATAGAACAAATAGGAAAGCATGAAGAGAGAGAGGTTGACAGAGTAATGGAAAGAGAGAGGAAAGAGAAGACAAAAAGGGGTATAGGTATAGTATAGAGACAATATAGAGACTGCAAGCTCTGGCATGCCTGATTGGATATATCTGTACACATGGAGGCACCGAGGGAATTCACTGAGGATAGCAGGTAGGGAGGCAGCTGGTAATGGTACAAGTCCTTCATTTATAGTCAGCAGGTGGAGGAAAAGGCAACAAAGACAAATTATTCCTCTATCTACCTATCTATGCCAACCATCCTTACCAAAGCTACCTACCAGGTAACATGTAGATCAGTGCCCTTAGGGAGAGAGTTAGTACATAGGTAAGGGCAGAGATCAGACCAACTAATCCAAGATCAGAAAAACTGACCTGGAGGCAGGAAAGACTTGAGGAATGACACACATATACCATTGTCCTTTGTGGGGAAGAGTAGCATTACTAATAGAGTGATTTTCCCTTAAAGGTGCTCCTTAACAAAGTAGAGACAGAGCAAGGAGACTGACCTTCTTGCCCTTACTTTCACTTCAGGAGTGGGACGTGGCAATGAGGGGGAATGGGATGCCAAGGAGGAAGACAGGAAATCATTTCCCGCCCCGGGGAAGAGCAGGGGTGGGCCCAGGTTGTGACACCATAATGTGGTAGATAGACTCCCTGAAGCGCTGGTCCCGACTTAGCCTCTTAGCCACCTCCTTGAGCTCCTCGATGCTGTTGGCCTCCAACTGGGATGTCATGAAGGACTGGGAAGGTTTCACTGAAAAAATAGCAAGACCCACCCAACTCACTCTTGTCAATAAATTCTTCTCCACTGGCTCTGCTCACTGTACCTATGCTTGCTTCTTTCAATTTAAGATAATTGTACCAATACTGTAATTGCGTCTGCCTTGAAGAACTCATTTCAAATGAACTTCCTGAATTCTAAGTCTGAAATGGCATTCTTCTAGGAATCCTTTTACCTGGGATAAAAACCGTGTGTGTGTGTGTGTGTGTGTGTGTGTGTGTGTGTGTGTGTGTGTGCGCGCCCACGCACAAAACATGGGGGGAGACATGGAAAGTAGATGCTTTGGGAGACAGGGCAATCTTCCAAATGTTAGGGGGCTGAAGGGGCAAAAGCCCTAAGACATGGATTCCCAGGTGACAAAATCCTAGGGATGGGTCGAAGTAAGAAAGCACAGTTTTTAACTGAAGGCCAAAATGTGACTGAGCCTTCTCTTCTCTCCCCCTCCCAGCCCAGCCCAAATCCCACAGGGTGATTTAGAAGGCACTCACTGTCATTCCAAGATGTGCTAGATCTCCTGCGATGGAAACGACAACTCTTGATACGACGGGTAGCAGCCTTGTGAATGTACACTGAGTTCTTCATGATGACTGGCATCTTGGCTTCCAGCTCAGCATTCCGTATACACTCCTCAAAGAACCCTGTGGGTAAGGCCCATGGCAGAAATTAATGAGACACCCCAGTACCTGAGCCTCCCATGGAATTCTAGGTCAGTGAGAAAATCAGGGGCTTCTAGCCCCTCCTTTAAAAAACTCCCCCCAAACAAAAATAAAAACCCTACAATACAAAGAATTAGGGGAGTCAGAGGTTAGTGATATAGAATGGTTAAATCCTATCTTTTGGCTCATCAGAAGGAGGAAGAAAGGACAAAACTTGCCCAAAGGGCAGATTTTTGACCTGGACACAGCAGAAGGAGGGAAAAGGGGAAGGAGCAAAATAAGGAGAGAAGAGGGAGCAGTAGGATGAGAAGCAAAAAAGGGGGAGGAAGAGAACAAGAAAGGAAGGAGAGATAGAGGAGAAAGAGGAGAAAAAAAAAGAAATAGAGGAGAGCCAATATTTATTTATACAAGAACTTCAGGTTTCCTAAATACTTCACATACATTACCTCATTTGATCCTCACCACATCTCCACAAGATAGGTGCTTATAAGTATTATCCTAATTTTATAGATAAGGTTCAGGGAGGTTATCAAACAAGAACTCTTGGATGTGGAATTTGAAACCTGATGCACTGTGACTCCAAGGCAGGTCAACTACCCTATGAGGTTCTAAAAAGGACTATCCAGTGTTCCTTCTGGTCAGGTCTAAGGTTGGGAATCTGGGTTAGCCTCTGGGGAGAAGGAAAGAAAGGAGACCTACTTTTCAGATGGCTGACGTCAGCTCTCATCTTCTCTTCTTTCTCTTTGTTTCGAACCTTGGAGTTGAGCCCTTGTTCCAGGCTCTGCAGGGCTCCTTCTGCTTCCCGAAGCCTCCTCTCCAAGTCCATGCGGACCTTGACCTCAGCCTGAAGTGTAGGAGAGACATGGATAATGAGGAAGCACATCCCACCTCCTCCATGAAACCTTCCCTGATTTCTCTTGCTAGAAATGATCCCTCTTTCCACTTTACTCCTATAGCAATTATCATTTGTACTTTTATGTCCATCATTTACTGCTGTGTTATTATTTGTAGATATGCCTCATTTCCCCACTATAACCTTCTGGAGGGTAACAAGACCCTTCAGCAGTTCCCTGTTGTCTCTAGGATAACATACAAATTTCTCATTTTAGCATTTAAAATGCTTCACAATCTGTCTCCAGCATACCTTTCTACACTTATTTCTTATTATTTCTTCTAAGACATTTTATGTTCCAGCCAAATTGACCCTTTTTTTATTCCTTAAACTTCCCATTCCATCTCTGAATATCATCTTTTGCACAGCCTGTGTTCCATGTTTTGGAATGAATTCTCTTGTCACCCTTTTTTTTTTTTTTAAGAATCCTTAGCTTCCTCCAAGACTCAGCTCAGGTGCCACCTCCAAGAGGAAGTCGTTCCTGATTCTTTTAGTTATTGGCTTTCTCTCTATCCTCTTATGATTAGATATATACTTTTCTTTTTATATTGTCTCCTGCCATAATAAAATGTCAGCCCCTGAGGGCAAGAGTTTTTCATTTCATCTTTGTCTATAGTATATAACAAATTTCATCAGTATATAAAAATTTTTTGGGGGTGGATTGGGTTGAACGTAGAAACTCACACGGGGAGAAGGTAACAAGAGGGAATTTGTTTTATATTTATATCCCAAAGATAATTTGGGTAAAAAAAGGCACCTGTGGCCAAGGCTTAGCACCTTGAGGTCCCTCTCGGTCTGCTGCTTTTCTTCTGTCAGTTCCTGCAGAGAGTTCTGCAGGGCTTGTGATTGGCTCGAATAGAATTCCCGTTCCTCCTCCAATGCCCGAGATCTTTCTTCATTTTCCTTCATCCTGTCTCAAGGAGGAGAGGCTTATGACCTTCTCGACTCACCCAGTTCACTCCACTAATAAGGGAGTTAGGGAGGGCACTTCAGAAAATGACTCAGTGAGGGCACATCCCTGGAGGGGTATGAGTCTGAGATTAAGGGTGGAGAAGAGGAGGTGTCAGGGAATACTCCCAGCCCTTTGCACATCTGCCTAGAGAAACTATATGACCCATAGATTACTTTAGCACCATGATCTTTTATCCCACATTAACTATAATCAACCAGTAAGGACTGTTCTTATCTCCTTTAGTCTGATGGGGAAACTGATTCAGAAAGAAGGAAATTCCTCATCTACTTTGCAGTAAAACTCATGTCCTAGTTCCAGCTGAAGTTCTAATTCCCAGATTCCTGCCAATCTTGTATTTACTCTTTCACCTCTTCTCTGCAAGGAGTTTCTCCTCCAGCAGCTGCTGCATTTTCTCCTCAATCTGCCGCAGATTACAATGGAGACCCCCACTGGGGTGAGACTGTTCACTCTGACTGGCCAGAGTCTCTGACTGGTTCTCATTCTCCTGAAGCATCTCCAAGGTTCTCTTCTTCTCTATAGAGAGTTCCTAGGGTGGGAATGGAGGGGAAGGAGCATAAATGAGGGGTCTCCCTTAGGCAGCCAGTATAGGAGATAAAGAACTGACAATAAAGTCAAGAAGACCAGAGTTCAGATTCAGTTGGGTAAGTCATTTAAGCTTTTTTGCCTCAGATTTCCTATCTATAAAATGATGGCAATAATAGGCCCTCCTTCCCAGAACTGTTGCGAAGATAAAATGAGATATTTATAGAGCTTTGTAAACCTTAAAGTATAATAAATATAAATACTATCATTATTTTTTATTATTTCTGTCTCCAGAAAGTATTGCTCTTTTTTCTCATTTGTTTCTGAATTTCATTCAAAGTCTCTTCTTTTTTTTTTTCCTACAGAAGAAGCTATTTCATCCCAAATCCCTCTTTTCATGGCTATCCAAAATCATCATTTATATGATTTATATCATCATAGGATCACAGATTTGAAGTTGGAAAGGCCTGGAGAAATCATCTAGTCTAACCCTCTCATTTTGTTGATGATTTGTCTGAGTCATGCAAGTAATTATGCAGTAGAGTAGAGATTTGAATCTACGACTCAGATTAATCATTCTTTTCACTGTCTCCATCAAAGACTAATTCAGGGAATGGGGATAGATCACTTTTTCCCCTTTGATGAATTTAGCATATTGTTCCCATACAGTTTTCAGTGATGAAAATATCTTCCTTAGTTCCAACCCTTATACAAGATTGCAGAAGGTTCAGCACAACCAATAGTCAAATGGCAATTCTTCGTTGGGTGGCTCCAAGCAGTGACCACAGTGGCATGTGGAGGTGAAATGGCAGTGAATTTTAGAATCAGTTTTATTATCAATATTTAGTCAGTGAATTCATTAAGCACCTATTATGTGACAAGCACTGTGTTAGGTTCTGTGTAAAGAAAGGTAAAAAAAGTCCCTACTCTCCAGAAGCTCACAATCTAATGGGAAGACAAAATGCAAATATCCAGGTGTAAAAAAATATATATATATATACATATATATATGTATGTATGTATGTATGTATACACACATGATAAGTTGGAAATAATCAACAATGGCAAGGTAGTAGAATTAAGTAGGATCAAGAAAGGCTTCCATAAAAGAGTGAACTTTTAGCTAGGACTTGAAGGAAGCCAGGAGGTAGAGATGAGGAAGAGGGGTCATTCCATGTGTGAGGAACTAAAAATGACAGTTTGGACGCAGAGTGTGTTATACAAAGAACAGCAGTCCAATAAGAAGATTGGTGGTTGGGTTACTTCATAACATCCCTTTATGCACAAGTTACTTTGAGGAAATGTGCTTCAGGAGGAAAGTGGCCAGCAGACTGGCTACTTTTGTCACTTACTTAGACTACTGGGTTTTTGAATTTTTATTTGTCCATTTCTACAAATTTAGAATTTGGCAATGTTACAGGCCAATGTTCAAGAAGACCTCTCAAAGCAAAGGCTTTTTCTTCTCCCCGTCTCCCTGCCCTTATAAATGCCCAAGTCTCAATTTCCAGGATACACAACTGAAAAATAATAGCAATATCTGTCCTTCCCAGCCAACCAGCCCCTTACTTACCTCCAGTGTTTGCTGTAAGGATTCAGTGAGGTTTCTCAGCTCTTTCTTCTCTTGTTCCACTCCCTTGAGGCATCTTGCTGTTAGCTCCAACTCCCTAAAGAGACACAGATTTTGATGACAAAATCTTTCAGGATTTTAAAAGAAAACAACAACAACAACAGCAACAACAACAACAAAACCAACTCCCTCTCCCCCAAAAAACTAACAACCAACTCAAGTATAAGTTCCTTGAGAACAGATAGCATGTGTCTTAACTTCCATCTCTTTCTTCCTGGAGTACCATGATGCCATTTATACTGTAGCTCCTGAGAGATTTCATGCATGATCTGGAGCTCCAGAGACACCTCCAGTGTAAGTTTATCTGCAAAGTTCTCAAATGTGGCAAATCAGTGACCAACTGGGGCAAATTGATATTATGTGCCCATATCCAGTGCTTTCAGTGATTCAATATAACAAATATTAGTTCAGCATCTACTTGAGGGTTTATAAGATCAAAGTGGTAGATTTTGACAAAACCACTTTGTTAAATTTAATATGCTTAAAAAATACACTATACTCAAAAGAAGTTCACAGTTTAAAAAAATCATGTCCTTTTTATATGTTGAAATGTTTGTACTTACTGATAACTGTAAAGTTCACAATGCTCTATATTCAATGTATTAATCATAATAATATGGTTTTTATCAATTGGGGAATTTCCCTGAAGATGCAAATGGCAATTTATCTGTATCTATTCATCTTGCACAAGTCTCATCCATATCCTTCCAAAAGTTGGCTATTGGGGTCAGTCCAACATGTTGGAAGCACTTTCTCTTGATATCAAAGGATATAAGTGGACCACTCTGACCCATACATCTTTTACTCCTTGTTTTCTCTAAGTGACTAGATTATCTTCTCTTTCTCTCCTATAGTTGCTTGATGCTATCTACTTGTTCTAGAGAGTTCATTCATTATATCTTATAACCTGTCCATAATACTTTTCTACTGGTCTCTGTGTACTATTCATTTTTAATTCTTTATAGGCAGCGCTATTCCATGTCTTTGTTATTCAGTAATGTTGGTAAAAAGTTTGTATTGAGAAGATCGTACTTTGTTTTTATTGGAAATTGGAAAAACAAAAATTCAGTAAATTTCAATTGTGTCCAATTCTGTGACCCCACTAGAGGTTTTCTTAGCAAGGATACTGGAATGGTTTGCCATTCCCTTCTCCAGCTCATTTTACAGATGAGGAAACTGAGGCAAATAGGGTTAAGTGACTTGCTTAGAGTCACAGGACTAGTAAATATCTGAGGCTTCAAAATATCTGAGATTTAAACTCAAGGTGAGTCTTTCTTATTATATTACAAATAGCTGGGAAGTTAGGAGTCAGTAAAAGTGCCTTCTTTTAAAAAAAAAAAATTCCTGGAAGGAATCTATCCAACTCCCCTACTCCTTTTCAACTTTGAATCCAGCTTACTGTCAACCTATATTGTCTTTCCCAGATATATATCTTGTTGGACATGCTATTGGGTGTCCATTCATTTTCATAAATATGGAATCTGAGCAACAGGCATTCTTTATCCATTTGATCTTTCCAGTATAGATGAAAAAGCCAAACTCCTTTGAATGATTACATAAATTTTCCAGGAAGCTCTACAATACTTCAGGACTTGCCACAATCAATATGGTGTCATCTATAAAAAGAAACATCTAGAGGATTACCATCCATCGGGAATTCTTCTTCAACCTGAAGCTTGTAATGAGTCTCTTCTACCACCATACCTTTGGCAGGCATATATCTCCATGTTTTATGTCTCATCTAACATTTATTATCTAAGTGTCATTGATCAGAATTTCTTCTGCTGTTACAACTTCCAAGCAATCCTAAATGATATGAATGAGAGAAATCTTTTATTCTACTGAGTCTAAAGCTCAGGGAAGCTAGATTGTGCAGTTGATAGAATATTGGCTCTGGACTCAGGAGGACTCTGAACTGAGTTCAAATCTGGTTTTAGACACTTAATACTTACTAGCTGGGTAACCCTGGACAAGTCACTTAACCCTAATTGCCTCACACACATACATAGAAGTGAGTCTAAATCTCCAAAATGGATAATTATCATAATGGGATCTTAAATTTTCTACAACTTTTAGTTGGTTGTAAAGTAATAAAACTGCTTGTAAAGTAATAATATTGCTTGGGAAAGCCTACTTGTTCTCTACCAATGTCCTCTGTTCATTTGTAGATAATCCTCATTTTCTAAGTTTTCTTTACTATCCAGGGCACACCAAAATTTCTCCAGAGGTCCCTCTATCATAGTCACCTTAGGAGTCCACACATTTTATATGGGTCCTAGTTACAAAGATCACCTGAAATTTCCTCCAGTGAACCTCTGCCCCTGCAAGGGCATTCCTCCTAGAATTCCAAATTCACTCAATAACAGGTCATATAGGTTGAGTTAGAGAAGATAGCAAAACAAGGTCAAGCAAGCCCCAAAATGGGTTTAGCTTCAGAGAAAAGGAACTAAATGCTAAGAATTGATTACTTGGGGCACATAAGCAAATCTTATTCTATGGATTTGCTGGACACACAGTTCTCACAATAATTGTTCCTCAGACATTTTTAGTCGTGCCTGACTCTCTAAGACCCCTATTGGGGGTTTTCTTGGTAAAATGGTTGGCATTTCCTTTTTTAGGAAAATGATGAAGCTGAGGCAAATAGAGTTAAGTGACTTGCCCGGAGTTATACAGTTAGTAAGTGTCTGAGGCTGGATTTAAACTTGGGTTTTCCTAGCTTCCTTGGGCCTGGAAATCTGTTAACTGTCACCTAATTATCCCTAAAATAATCACTCTAGATTTATTTTAATTAAACAAGAAAATATGAACATATATATAGGCACCAGCATTTTAATGTACTCCATACTTCTTTTTATTAAAAGCTTTTTATTTACAAAACATATGAGTGATTTTTCTACATTGACCTTTGAAAAAACTTTTTTTTCCCAAGCTTTTCCCCTCCTTCCCCCCACCCCCCACCCCTAGATCCCCTAGATGACAGATTGTAATCTAATACATGCTAAATATGATAAATTATATGACAAATCCAATATATGTATACATATCTATACAGTTTTCTTACTGCACAAGAAACATCAGATCTAGAAAGAGAGGGAAAAAAAACAGCTTAGGAAGGAAAACAAAATGCATGGAAATATTCACAGAAAGCGTTAAAATGCTGTGTTGTGGTCCACACTTAGTTCCCACAGGCCTGTCTCTGGATGTATATGACTATCTTCATCACTGAACAATAGGAACTGGATTGAATCACATCGTTGAGGAGAACCATGTCCATCAGAATTGATTATCGTATAGTCTTGTTGCTGTGTATAATGTTCTCCTGGTTCTGCTCACTTCACTCAGCATCAGTTCATGCAAGTCTCTCCAGGCCTCTCTAAAATCATCCTGCTGGTTGTTTCTTACAGAACAATAATATTCCATAACATTCATATACCACAATTTATTCAGCCATTCTCCAATTGATGGGCATCCATTCAGTTTCCAGTTTCTAGCCACTACAAAAAGGGCTGCCACAAACATTTTTGCACATGTGGGGCCCTTTCCTTCCTTTAAGATCTCTTTGGGATATAGGCCCAATAGAAACACTGCTGGGTCAAAGGGTATGCACAGTTTGATAACTTTTTGAGCACAGTTCCAGATTGCTCTCCAGAATGGTTGGATCTGTTCACAGTTCCACCAACAATGTATCAGTGTCCCAGTTTTCCCACATCCCCTCCAACAGTTATTATTATCATTTCCTGTCATTTTAGCCAATCTGACAGGTGTGTAGTGGTATCTCAGAGTTGTCTTAATTTGCATTTCTCTGATCAATAGTGATTTGGAGCACCTTTTCATAAGACTAGAAATAGTTTCAATTTCTTCATCTGAAAATTGTCTGTTCATATCTTTTGACCATTTATCAATTGGAGAATGGCTTGAATTCTTATAAATATGAGACAATTCTCTATATATTTTAGAAATGAGGCCTTTATCAGAACCTTTGAATGTAAAAATATTTTCCCAGTTTACTGCTACCCTTCTAATCTTGTCTGCATTCATTTTGTTTGTACAAAACTTTTTAACTTGATATAGTCAAACTTATCTATTTTGTGATTAATGCTGACCTCTAGTTCTTCTTTGGTCACAAATTCCTTCCCCCTCCACAGGTCTGAGAGGTAAACCATCCTACATTGTTCTAATTTGTTTATAATATCATTCTTTATGCCTAAATCATGAATCCATTTTGACCTTATCTTGGTATATGGTGTTAGCTGTGGGTCAATGCCTAATTTCTTCCATACTAGTTTCCAATTTTCCCAGCAGTTTTTGTCAAATAGTGAGTTTTTATCCCAAAAACTGGGGTCTTTGGGTGTACTCCATACTTTTCAAATTAGATCTAATATAAACAAGATTTCAGTAAAATAGCAAAGTAGCACCACTTAATTTTATTGAACAAATCAACAAAAGAAAAATTTTGCAAAATCATCCCAAATGTGGCTGACTTGTAGGGGTATACACAACAGGAAAAAAAAAAAAACAACTTTACAGCTACAGCCTATTTTTTAAAAATTGACTATCTTCCTAGAATTTTATAAACTAAAATATCCAAAAACCAGAAGTTGGAGCTGGAGAATCTTTCTATGAATCCCTTAAAAGTAAATGACTTGATTTCAGAGAGGCCTGGAGAAACTTGCATGAACTGATGCTGAGTGAAATGAGCAGAACCAGGAGAACATTATGCACAGCAACAAGACCATACGATGATCAATTCCGATGGACATGGTTCTCTTCAACAATGATGTGATTCAAACCAGTTCCTATTGTTCAGCGATGAAGAAAGTCATATACATCCAGAGAGAGGCCTGAGGGAAATGAGTGTGAACCACAACACAGCATTTTAATGCTTTCTGTGAATATTTCCATGCATTTTGTTTTCCTTCTTGGGTTTTTTTTTTCTCTCTTTCTAGATCTGATGTTTCTTGTGCAGTAAGATAACTGTCTAGATATATATACATATATTGGATTTGTCATATAATTTAACATATTTAGCATGTATTAGATTACCTGTCATCTAGGGGTGGGGGGTGGGGGGAAGGAGGGGAAAAGCTTGGAACAACAACAACAACAGAAAGTTTTGCAATGGTCAATGTAGAAAAATCACTCATATGTTTTGTAAACAAAAAGCCTTTAATTAATAAATAAATAAAAAGTGAATGACTCAATTCAGTCCCCAATGAGGTACCACATTTAAAACAAGTGTGCTCTGGTTCACTCTCCTAGATTTAGGCAGATCTATCAACCATCCCTTCAGGGTTCTAGGGCTCTCTTAGGGTTTGGGGCATTTTTTCCTCTACAGCCATCAGCTCCAGCCTCAATACATCAAGAACAAAGTACAGACTTCATCCCCTATACTAACTCCTAGAGACACTTTAAAAAATGTTCATTTAAAACTAAATATAGGGGCAGCTAGGTGGCGCAGTGGTTAGAGCACCAGCCCTGAAGTCAGGAGGACCTGAGTTCAAATCTGGTCTCAGACACTTAACATTCCCTAGCTGTGTGACTCTGGGCAAGTCACTTAACCCCAATTGCCTCAGCAAAAAGCAAAAAAACAAAAAAAAAAAAAACAAAAAAAAACTAAATATAAAATAAGAAAATAGAAAAAGAAAGACAGAAAAAGGAAAAAAATTGCCATGTGCACAACAGAACATCAAGGAAAATTTGAAATATGTAATGATATATTTCCATTTCAAGATAGCATATATTATTTTAAAAACATTATATTTACTATTGGGACACTTTCCTCCCTATATCACTTTGATCTCTAGGAAGAATAGGCTCACTCAGTACAATTCCTACTGAATATTGATACCACCAAGTTTATATCTAGATCCTCAGATTTTTTACTGATCTGGCAGTATCAATGTATGCATTGATTGCCAAATTACTCTTACATTGATATTAATAACATTTGAGATTATTTTCATATTTTTGGTATGTTCTTCTCCTTCAGATACCTTTTGGATCCATCTCTTAATTGCAAGGTCTCCAGTATAGATTGCTTCTATATATACTTCTTCCAGGATTTGTTCTTTTTAGTGCTATTTTTGCTTACTCAGGGACTATAAAGTCAGAATACAAGTGTGGTGGTTCCATTATCCTTGATGGAGAAAACAGTTGGTTGAAATGGCTTTTACAAATCTTTTTTCATTTTTCTTTTGTTTGTATTCCACTTTGCATTTTCATTCTTGGATGCCCTTCAGATTATTTGGCTTAGTCACTTTTCCTTTCCACTATTTTTTTTATGAGAAAATATTGCTTATTACTTACTGTTAATCATTCTTCTTCATAAGATTTTTGTTTTTTAGTCATGTCTGGTTATTTCATGACTTCATTTGGTATTTTATTGGCAAAGATATCAGAGTGATTTGCCATTGTCTTCTCCAGTATATTTTACAGATGAGGAAAATGAGGCAAACAGGTTAAGTGACTTGTCTAGGATCACATAGCTAGTAAATGTCTGAAGCTAGACTTGAACTCACGAAATAGTCTTTCTGACTCTAGGCTGGCCCTCAACCCACTCAACATTAGTTGCCCTTAGATTTTTACATATGAGTTCATATTCTATCTTTCGTTTATCTTTGGCAGCCATCTCTTCAGTCAACAAGCGGTCAAGTTTTTACTAAGGTGCTTTCTGAGCTCTCTGGATCTCTCTGTTGTAATAATTAATTTATATTTGTTTAACTTATGGATTAAATTATTATCTTAGGCATAGATGATATTATATATTTCCCATTTTAAATTTTCAAGTTTGTTTAAATAATTAAAGGATAAATGTTAATTATGTGAATTTATTTTTTTTCTCACAACTGATCTTTCTTCTTATTTATTTCAAATTCAGATCTTACTGTTAATAAATTGATATTATAACTATGCAGAGATAACTGGCTGAGAGATAATTCCTCACCAATTTTAAGTCTTTTCCTATCTTTTAAAATATTAATTTCATTTTTTATGATGTTATTGGGAGCTTGTCAATTTTTTTAAAAAGAAAATATTTTTGATATAAAGAAATGACATTTCTGTATAATCTACAAGTCTTTGACTTCTCTCTTTTATTTCTCCTGATCCATACTTTCCCATATATTTCTATCCAGGAGTATGGCAAATATTTAACAACCAGGTTCTTGGCGGAAAGGAAGGGGTATACATAGGACATACTTTTAACTTTAATCTGCATTAACATTTTTTTTAATCCAAGCAATCAGTGAAATGATATATCATGTCCTGATTTGTAGCAATTGCTTATTTCCTATATTCCTAGGGAATAGGCCTATTCCCTGCCTATGCTCTAAATGCTCACATAGAAAGTGTTAACTATCTACTCTGATAGATGACTGGAGCTGACTCCATCATACTCCTGTTCCTATCTATCTTCATTTTCCCCCACATTTGCTCTGAAGTCATCAGTGTATGTTATTTTAATATGAAGAGTCTTGTCAAGATATTCAAAGAATTTCTTTACTATTCCACCTTCAGCAACTAAGGGCAATCCAGAAGCTGGAATTATTTTCATTGTGGATTCTGCAAATCCTTATGATTAGTAGGGGAAAGGAAATAAGAGTGCCAGGCACAATTATATTTCTCATTTCAAAGTAGATGCTAGTGTGATCCCCATTTTATTGTTGAGTAAACTGAGGCAGATAGAGGCTAAATTACTTGTCCATAGTCACAGAACTAGAGCAAGTTCCTAATGATTTAAAATCAGGTCTGCTCATTGCCTCACCACTGCTTATAGGTGATGATTAAATACCCCATAAAATAAAATTTCTTGTTGCCTTTGGATGTGTGATAAAACTCAATGCATAAACTCTAGGACACTACAGCCTTAGTGACTTTTTGGAGCCCCTTCTGCCTCTCCACTTGCATCTTCCTCTTGCTCTGACATCATCCTCTTTCTCCAAGCATCTCCTATTCTCTTCCTTTCTTTTAGAAAGGAAAGGGGCTGGATTTTTAATTTTGATCTCAAGGTTCTTCAAGCAAACATATAATCCCCAGGTTACATGATTAATATGCATAGGATACGGTTTTAGAAACTGAAAAGGATTAAACATACCGAGCTCAATTTGAACTAATAAGAATCTGACAATAGCTACAGAGAAATAAACATGTAAGGAACTAGCAGATACAATAGAATGGGTCCTACTCTTTAAAAAAGAAAACATTTATTGTTTTTAAAGCAAAGATTAGAAATTTTTCCAATGGTTTGAGTATTATAAAATTAAATCTATAAACATTACTTGGCTATAGGATCAAATGATGGATTTTTTTCTTAAGTTTGATTGAGGCTCGTTCTTCTGAAAGAGGACCTAAGTTTGAATTTCTACCTGCTATTCACTATCTGTGTAAAAACCTCTTAATTTCTGTGGGCCTGAGTTTCCTCTTCTGCAACATGAGAAAGATGAGGGTGAGATCTCTAAGACTACATCCATTTTGTCCTATGAACTTACCAGTTCAGCCCTGAGTATTGTCAAACTTCATCAACGCCCCAGTACAGTAATAACCCTGCCAACAAATTAATGTATTGCTCTTATTTTTGACAGATAATTCGCAAGCAAAAGATATTCAGCTATTTCAAACATGCCCTCTTCAATCTCCACCTATAAAGTAATGAGATAGCTCTAGGAAACTTCCAACTCTATCTACGAAGCCATAAGGAATTAGGACAGTTGTTCTATCTATAGTCAGGAGTAGGAACTTGTCTCCCTTTCTCTCTTCCCTTTCAGGTATGTTCTTCCTTCATCCTCTTGGGAACTACCATCAATACCTCTTGATTTGCTCCTGTTCCATCCTCAGCTCCTGAACCACTTCTTCAAATTGCTGTTTCTCAGCCTCCAGGATCTGGTTGAGTCGTTCAAGCTCCTGAAAAGAAACAAAGAGAGAAAGGGGAGTTTCTTTGCAAAATCCATTCAAATTCTTGTTTCCTTTCTTGATCCACTAGGAGATGAGTTCTCTGTGTGATATCACCAAGTAGGGAGCTGGGGAACCTTCCATGAATGGAAATGATATTGCCATGATTGACTTATCAAGTTGGACCATTCCTTCTTGGTCTCTGTCTCCTAATCAATTAACTAGCATTTATTAGAAATCTACTACAGTATATGCCAGAATTGTGCCAAGTAGCAGAGATACAAAGAAAGGCAACAAAACAAAACAAAACAAAACAAAACCAATTATTTTGTCTTCTCATATTTCTTACAGTCTAATAGGGAGACAACATGCAAACAATTATGGACAAACCAGATATATGCAGGATAATCTGAAGGCAACCTGAGGTGGAAGCTGCTAAGACTAAGGAGAATTTGGAAAGGCTTCTTGCATAAGGTAAGAATTTAGGTGAGACTTGAAGGAAGCCAGGTAAACTAGGAGATGGAGAAAGAGAGGGTTTCGGGGATGGGGGACTTCTCTCAGAAGAAATGACAATCCTATATGATCCGGCTTCTGGATTAATTCTTGGAAAGATTTTTCAGAAATCATCTTCAATAGGACTTTTTCTGATTCTCTCAGGTGTTAGAGCTGATCCTGGCCAAAAACATCATTGTATATATTTTTGTAGATATCTTATATTTATTTTGTGTTGTATCTCCTAGAAGAATGAAAGCTTCTTGAAGGCAAAGACTATTTCACTTTTGTATTTGTAATCCCAGGACCAACACAATGTCTCTCATAGTAGGTGTTTTTTATTAGTTTTTTTAATTAATTGATGTATATCAGAGGAAGTCTTTATATAATGTTGAAACTATAGTATCAATTTTTTTTACTTTTTCTTAAGTTTTATTGATCCTTATCATTTTATACCAGTCATTTCTAGATATATAATTTGTTACCTTTTCCCCCCTTGTAACAAAGTACAGTAGGTGTTCCTACAACAAGGTTTTATTTCTGTGAGGAATAGAAGTTCTTACAAGGCAAGATAACCAGGAATGGCAAATTTTATTGCTTGGGCTTGCAGATTTCAAGGATCTCAATTTCCTTTGCTCTTTGGAGATACTTCTTACCCACCATTTTTGGAATGCAGGAAACAGAAACACATGGGAAGAAGGACGAGATTGTCCAAATAGCAGTGAGCTTTGGGAGTGTGTTATTCAGGAATAAAGACTAATGTTGAGACATGTAAAATGAGCCAATGAGGGACCAGCACATACAGTTTGGGGACCAGTAACTAGAAAATGGTAGTTTCAAAACAAAACTCTATCACTGAAGAGACGGAGAAGAGGACTGCTCTCTTTCCCCCCCATTTCTTTTGATCTGTCTTGCTTGGTCTAAACATGTATTCCTGATGGACACAAGGAAAGGACACAAGACAACATGAACTGTTTGTACTACGGAAGTGCTTCAAGCATTATATACAGATTCTAATTTTGTTATGGAAGAAAAATAGTTAATCAAAATCAATACACACAAGATTCTGTCTGAGTAGTCAGTCTTCTGCCTCTCTGTTAACAGAAAGGAGATGTTTTAATATCTGTTCTGTACAATTATTTTTTCAATTTTTCATTGTTTAGCTTCTTAGAGAGGTGGAAGGAAACTTAGAGAAGTGGAAGGAGATCATCTAATTTAACTCCTTCACTTTATGTATTTTTAAATTTAAAAAAATTTTAATGAACAAAAATCAATTTTCTTTCTTCATCATGGAAGTGGGATGGACCAGATAGGGGTAGGGTCACACAGCTAGGCAATGCAATGGCAGAGCCAGGCTTTAAATGAAGGTCCTCTTATTCTAAATCTAGAGCTTTCTTTCACCTCACTCCCCCTACAAATAACCTGTACTCATTAGTATTCTTACTCTTTAGCTTCTGGATACCTTATAGAACATTGTTACGTGTGTTTTCCGTTTGTTGTTTAAGCAACCACTAGAGAATTTTGTATGGGATTTCTCATGTAAATAAGGAAATGTCAATCTAAATGTCAGAGATCTGTAGCTATTCCTCTTAAGACATTAGGAAAGGAATAAACCAAAAAGAGCTTTCAGAACCTCAGCTTTCATGTTCCTTTGCTCAGAAGCAGCGTGTTCTGAAACAAAGGGGAATTAAATTGTCTAGAACTGGCTACCAAACACAGTTTGAGCAGCAACTTCAACTATATCAATGAATCAATCAGTATTTAATGGGAAGCTAAATGGTGTAATGAATAAAGTACCAGACATAGAATTGGGAAGAGTCATCTTCCCGAGTTCAAATCGGGCCTCAGAGACTTACTAGTTGTGTGACCTTGGGCAAGTCATTTAACCCTGTTAATTCTGTGCTTCATCTGTAAAATGAGCTAGAAAAGGAAATGGCAAACCACTCCAGTATCTTTGCTAAGAAAACTCTAATGGATCGTGAAGAGTTGAACCCGACTGAAACAAGTGGACACCATTTACTGAGGATTTCCATGTGCTCAGCTGTGTGTTCTAGAGCAACAGGTCCTTAAAATGTGGTCCACCTAAGACCCTTTCAGGGCATCTCTGAGGTCAAAAAATTATTTTTGCAACAGTACTAAAAAGTTATTTGACTATTTGGATGCCTTTTCTTTTTCTAATTATATATCTTTATAATGCCAGATTTTTTTCGTGGATTTCAAATCAAAACAACATATCACAACAGATTAAATGCAAGACTAGATATAGGAAACCAGTTATCTTATATTATGACAGTCATTAAAGAAATTGGCAAAAATATGTAAAATAATGCCATTCTTCTCACTAAATGTTATTGTTTTGGAAAATATAGTCATTTTTTATTAACATGTCATGTTGACATGCTATAGGATTGTTATTGTTCTTTTAAGGGAATAAATAAATATTTTTAAATTTTATCCATTTTAATTTTTAACACAATTATTATTGATAGATGTAGTCCACATAAGCAATAGCTATTTGAGGTCTTTTATAATTATTAAGAGTATAAAGGGTTGTAACAGAAAGCTTTGCAAGGGTCAATGTTGAAAAATTACCCATGCCTATGTTTTGCAAATAAAAAGCTTTTTTAAAAAAAAGAGTATAAAGGGGTCCTGAGATAAAAAAAAAAAAAAAAGATTAAACACTGATGTCTCAGAATGATGGAAGTTCAGAGGAAGCTTGAAGGAAGCATTCTAGGATGCTAGACCCAGAACTAGATGGCACCTTAAAGATAACCTATTCCAGTCTTATTGTGCAAATGAGAAACTTGCAACTCAGAAAGAAATGACTTGTCCAAGTTCATATGGGTATTAAGTAGCTGTGCAAAGAGTCAAACCAAACTCTCTTGACCAAATCTACCACTCTTTCCACTATGCCATCTTGTTTTCTAGGGTTCTAAGCATTCTTCAAGAGTGTTAGGCATTCCATATTTTTGTAAAAAGGATTATTTTTAAATTGCCAGCATGTATTCATGAATACATTTCATGAATAGCATTCACTGTTTCTGAATTCAACTCCTTCTACCCTTTTAATTTAATGTGCTTATTTTTAGGCTTAGCAGGATATTCCTTCCCAAACATATTTCAAAGACTTTTTCCAGAGAAAAAAAAGTAAATTTTACCACTTGATGGCAGAAACAGAAAGACAGAGGTCTATGGAATTAACTATTTATAAAGTTGCACCCTGTTAAGATTTCTAAGAAGTTGAAGACTTTATAAGGTTAAGAGATGAGAAAATGTAAAAAAAAAAAAAGTCCTTTCATATGTTAAAAAAAATTCCATACCTTAGAAAATGTCTGAAGTCTGAATATCTCAATTATACATGATGAAGTCCACAAAAGAACGAGCTTTCCCCAGGACATATGGTTTTAAAACCTCTGCATAATATCCAAGAAGAATCTGGGAAGTATAACTTGACTAACTAGGTTTAGGAAAAAAATGGACTCCCTTTTTGAGGAAAAAACCCCTTTGAACCAGAGCACTATAAAAAAGAAGTGGCTATATCTGTCCTAGGTCTGACTTGAAGGTGACAGACCTCTAAGATATTAAGAGAGGCTTCTGCCACTACTACGTTAATGGACATTGCTTTAATGGAAGGAGTGCCATGACAGTTCCCATGAAAAGAGCCAGAGGATGAAAGTGGTAAGGACTGCTTCCCAAAGAACGATCCCCGGAAATCCAGCAGAATGATTCATCCCCTAGAGATAACATGCTTTAAGAAGAACAATCTGGGACAGGCAGCCTATCTCCCTGGTCTAGTTTGGCAGTAGTTCAGTGGCTAAGTAACTGGTTGGATCCAGTGCAGCAGCAGCCTACCCTGATAAGAAAATTTCACTTTATAACTATTATTCTTGCTATCTAGCATCTGAGTAAATTCTTATATTAAATAACTTCTTGAGTCTACAGGGTGTTTCTTAAGGGGAAGCAAACCACTGGGGGCTTGTATATTATAGTGTTAATGGGATTACTATACACAAAGTTGCTCCTAGGATCCTTTAATAACATCTGACTTCTAGGAACCCATGACCACTATCAGTGCTGGGAGAGCCCTGAGAAAGTGTTACATGTGTAAAATAGAAATCCCTCAATATACACCTTCAACATTGCTGTCCTATTTTCTTTTTCTTTTTTTCCTTATAATCAGTAATAGTATTGTTATCATCATTTCAGATTCCTGCCCCA
Organism: Myrmecobius fasciatus; assembly: GCA_023553655.1. NCBI lineage: Eukaryota > Metazoa > Chordata > Mammalia > Dasyuromorphia > Myrmecobiidae > Myrmecobius > Myrmecobius fasciatus. The sequence goes on from JAJPUD010013513.1 coordinate 26,538, forward strand.
CTTTACTCCCCCATTCTCCCAGCCTGGATTGTTGCCTATAAATTGATATCAATTGTATTCATCTCTATTTGCCTTATAAATTTAACTTAAAAAATTAAATATGAGTTAGCAATATCAGAAAACAAGGTCTCACAATTTGCTTTTAAATATAAAATATCAATAACTTCAAAAATCTAAAAACCCATATTTTAGAACATGCAGGAGAACTGATAATGACAACTGTAACAAGAACAACAAACAACACATTTCTCAGTGGCTTCCAACTCTCCGGACCAGGATGAGGGAGGCAGTTAGCTATTTGAAAGAGATTTAAGAATTAAAGGGGACAAATAGCTCAAGATGAATCAAAAGGAGGATATGGGGAATATGATTTGGGGCTGTATTAAGACAAGCACTGCTTCCAGAATTATGACAGTCTTTCTGTATTCTACCCTTATTAGATCTCATCTGTTGTATTATGCTCAGGACACTGGGCATTGTGGCTTAAGAAGGGCATTGATAAGCTCCCAGAGGAAGGAATCAGCAGAGAGAAGGGAATTAAGTCTATGCTATTTGAGGATCAAAGTAACTGGAAACATCAAGTTTAGAAAAAAAAAAAAAGACTCAGAGGGACATAAAAACTGTGTTGAAATATCTGAAGGGCTAGCATGGAAACCTTGTTGTGTATGGCACCAAAGGGCAGAACTCAGAGCAGGGCATCAGAGATACCAAGAAACAAATTATCATTAGGGAAAACTTACTAACAAATAGAGTGGCCTGAAAGTGGAATGGGTAGTAGCCCCCCCCCTCATTAGGGGTCTTCAAGCAGAGACTGGATGATCACCCCTCAGACATGATTTTTGGGGGGAGGGTAAAGTGTAGGAGAGATTCCTTTAGTGTACGTCAGACTAGGTTTTGACTGAAGTCCATTTCAACTCTAAATCCTGTGATTCTTCTAGCCCTCCATCACCATTTTTAAAGCTCTTAGAAATCACAGGAATGAATTGGCTATTCTGGGAAGCTTTGAGAGCTGAGGCAAGGCAATTTGGGAATTGAGGAAATTCTAGCACTCTGAAGGGCAGCTAGGTAGTGCAGTGGATAGAGTGCCTGGCCTAGAGTCAGGAAGATCAAATCCAGCCTTAGATACTTACTAGCTGTGTGACCCTAGGAAAATTACTTAACCCCATTTGCCTCAGTTTTCTCATCTATAAAATGAACTAGAGAAGAAAATGACAAGACATTCCAATATCTTTGTCAAGAAAAGCTCATATGGAGTTATAAAGAATTGAACATAATTGAAACAACTGAACAACACAGAGACAGAATATAAAAACAATATTAAGAACAGGAATCATTATTCATTAATCCATTCCCTCAACCAGCATTTATTAAATGCCATTTATGTACCAAGCACTGTGCAACAAATTTTTCTTTTAATACAAAAAAGAAATGAAACTGTCCCAGAAACAAACAAAAAAATATCCTAAGGACTTAAAGCACTTTTTAAAACAAATTCATCAATGTCTATAATTCTGGGGATTGAAGAAGGGGGATTTTTAGTATACCCATTCTTCAGATGGATAAATTGGAGCACAGGAAAGACCTTGTTTATAGGATTCGGTGACAAAAGCAGGAATTGAATCCTGCCTCAGTATTCTGCGTGTAAAATCTGGAGATTGCTGTCTCCAAGAGGATATAAGCAAGGAAACTTTTATCTATTTCTTTCCTACCCCAGGATAAGTGGACTGATAACCTGCTGTGGCACCATCTGGACCTAACATTAATATACTTGACACTCTAAGACTACATAATAAATTCATTTCAGACAGCTCTCATTTAGTGTAATATGTCTTTAAATGGGGCCTTTCTGAAATGGGCCACTGCTGCCCTCATTCTATGCCATGAGTCCTAGATGTTCTGTCTAAATTTGCTGCTGCCCCAGATTTTGTAGCTCTGATAGATAAGATTGTTTCTCCTCCTGCCAAGGTGTCTGTATCATACACATCTGTCTGTCAGGCTACTATCTACTTTGCTTCTTGGTCACTCGAAGGAAGGAAGGGAATAAGCATTTATAGAGCTCATACTATGTGCCTGGCACTATGCTAAATGATTTGACAAATATTACCTCATTTGATCCTCACAACCTTATGAAATAAGTGCAATCATTATCTCACTTTACAACTGAGGAAACTGAGGCAGACAGAGATCAAATAACTTGTCCAGGGTCACATGGCTAGTAAGTATAATAAGGCCTAATTCAAACTCAGATCTCCCTGACTCCAGGCCTAGAACTCTTGTACCACTAGCTGCTTCTGTTTCAGAACTCAACATGGGGGACATTGTCTACTTAATAGGTGGTACCACCCAAAGCCAGACCTTAACTAAGAAACAAATGAGACTGGGTTAGGGGTTATAAGTCAGACTAAAAAGGGCTGGGCCTCGAGGGGGTTGTCCAAAACCAAAATTCTCTTAGAGGATGGGAAGAAGATCAAGAGGAGAAAGGACTGATGCTTCCCACTCGTGACTTGGAAATCCTTTCCCTCAGTGATACTTGCATAATAGTGCAAGGATAACAGTGATCCTTCCCATCTGGGTTATTTGAACAAGCTTCTCAGAAGAGCTTGGGCAAATGCCTGGAAATTTGGCAATTTCTAGGGGTGGCCAGCTATAGATTTTGTAGAAATAGTAGTTACTTTATAGGCAAGTGCCTGGTTGCTTTCTGAACTGCATCCTAAAAGGTGGAAGTTAGAAGTACCCTCAGAAGTCATTTAGAATCAATTTTCTTTCCAATGCAAGAATTTGCCCTTTGATAGCCAATATAGATGATCATCCAGCTTAGATGCCATCTTCTCCATGTGTATAGTTGGAGATAAACCTTCCCTTATCTGTTTACTTTTTTTGGTAGGCAATTGAGATTAAGTGACTTGCTCAGGGTCACACAGCTAGTAAGTGCTATATGTCTGAGGCTGGATTTGAACTCAGGTCTTCCTGATTCCAGGGTCTAGTGCATCATTTAGTGCCATCTCTTCCTCATTTGAACTATTATAGCTTTTTATGTCTCTCTTAATGCACTTTCATATTCTATTTTGCATTATAAATATTTGTGCATGTATTTTGTTTTTCCTCTTGAGTCAAATAAACTTCATGATATACAGGTTTCTTCCTCCCTCCCTTCCTTTCTTCCTTCTTTTCCTTCTCTCCTCTTCCTCCCTCCCTTTCTTTTTTCCTTCCTTCCTTCTTTCCTTCCTTCCCTTGCTTTCTTCATCCCCTTCCTTTCCTTGCTTCCTTTCTTCTTTCTTTTCTCTCTACTGCCTTGAATGACATATTGATTATTCAATAAAAATTTGCTGAATGGATGATTTTGCCTCTACCTTCAGTGATGGAGATCTCATTTTTTTTAATCAAACCAGCCTATTGAATTGTTATATGGTTCTAATTCTAAGAAAGTAGTCTAGATCTGGTTGTTTTTACTCTCTACTCCCTTGTTCCCTCGCTCCCCCCTGCCTCCATCTCTCAGATAGTTAATAAATAAATAAAACAAGAGTGCTGGGTCTTTAATATAGTCTTCTAAGGAGGTTTTAAAAGACATTTTGACCACAGTCCTATCATGTAGCTACTCCTCTCTAACCTGAGTTACTGCACACCTGAGACTCTTCTTAGTGCTTAAAAACCATCCAAGAAAATATCTGAGCTTTGCTGCAGAGGCCTTCATAGATTTAGAAGCTTGAGAGAAAGGGGAAAATTTTGCACAACCACGGCAGCTACCTACCTCTCTCTGCTCTCTCTGAAGACACAGTTCCTCAGTTTCTTCCATCAATTTGTCTGCCAGAGCAAGCACAGGTACATATGATAAAAATATACACACTCCTAAATAAAAGCAGAGGTCCTGGACCCAGAGACAAACACAGGATTACATGATCTAGAACTGAAGGGGACCTTCATTTTGTCTTCTTTAACCCTTTGGATAAAAGCTTCTAAATCTTAATGTTTATTCTAACCAGACTTGGGCCTTGAGCATGTTTTCCTCATTGTTCCTTATTTTCTCTATTTTGATCTAAGGAGGGAGAGCAGAGAATAGATCTAGCCCCCATCCTTTGAGATAAAAAATAGGATATGAACCAAGGCCTGGTAAACCACTGAGGAGGGATAAATCATAAAGGTCTTACTTTTTTTTCTCTGTAAAAAATAATAAATGCTTTAAGGTTCAAAAAGTGCTTTGCCTAGCATTAACTCACTCGGTCTTCATGAAAGCCATGTGATGTAGGTACTATTATTATCCTTATTTTTCAGATGAGAAAACTGAGACACATAAAAGGTCTTGCCCAGGCTCACACAGATAAAGATAACTTGTTGGAAACCTTGACATGAGGATCTAAAACCATTTGATGAGAAACTCAAATAGGCCTTACTTTGAAACTGTGGACCAAATCATGTCCAGGCAAGGTGGGGATGGGGTAGCTCTCTCTATCTGTGTTTTGAGAAAAATGGGAAATCATCTTTTTGTTGTAGGTTAAAGGTAAGTATCTCAGTATCCTTCAAAGTGCTCAAAGTTAAAAGACTTTTTTGGGTTTTCCTTGCCCATGTAGCCCATATTGTCACTATAGTCTGTCATCACTGTTATACCAATACACACCCACTGTGATCACAACTTGTGCAGTTATAGCAAACAGTCCAGGCCCAAACCATCACCATAAATCAAAGTGTCACCTAAATACTCTTGCTTCTCCTTAGCCAATTGCAGACCCTGGGTCTCTAGACTCTTTATCATGGCTTCTCCCAGCTGTGCATTCTTCCAAGTCCTGGGGAAGGAGAACAGATGGGAAGAGATAGAAGAAAGAGAAACAAGTCCAAGTCTATTTTTTTTTAAAGGCATGTTTTGCATAGGTCCACCTTATTTCTTTCAGAATGTCATCTTGCCAATGCTAATATCTTCTACATATTTCACCCAGCCCCTAAAGAATTGGGGTGTGAATCCAACAAGGTAACTGATGATAAATCTATGGCATTGTGTTCCCAGTATAAGCAACACATGAAAATAGCAAATTGTACTAAGACTTTTAGACACTGTGGTTAAGAGATTCTTTCTCAAGCTGACCTCAGCCTGAGTAGTGAGGAATTAGGATTGGGAGATTTGAATGAAAATAGATTTGGAAGTTTGCAAGTTCTTCTCAGTCTAAGGATGTCCAAGAAGAGGGGGCTATGTTGGAACTGGAATGTAGCATGGCTTGGAGCATTTGACTAAGAAAGCACTAATCCTAGTTCTTCCTAGGTTCAATCTTAAAGTCAAATGAGGGTTGAGTAACTAGGACTTTGCCTTAAGGTACTGAATATAGAAATAAGGCTTAGTGTCTAGTTAGCAAAAATAATTAGTATTCTATGCTGCCAAATGGTATGCACCAGCAAACTGTTCCTTATCCCCTCCTCAAATGCTCCTTGTTCCCATGAAATCTGCCGCTCCCCACACACCTCCAAATAACACCCTTCCAGCAGTGACCTTGAATTTGTATGTTAGGATCTCTCTCTTTTATGCCATGTGTTGCAACAATCATTTGTGATCATGGCCAGAGGCAAAACAAACAAAAAAGTTCTAATTATGGTTCTATTTATCCATGGGGACAGAAGGCAGCTGGGTCAGGTGTGTCAAGTTCTGGTATCTAGAGTCTTTGAAGGTCTTTGACTTCTGCAATTTCTCTGAATAGCAAGAGAGGACAATTCTCTGCTTTCTCTCATGCTGCCCACTCTTCCTCTCTGTCTCCTCTTCTCCCTTACTGCCTCCATCTTCATCCGCAGCACCCAATCTCTCCAGCTTCCTGTAGATGCCAGGACCACTAGGTGGAGTTAGGAGTGGCAAGGAGGGCAGGCTAAGCAGAGTCCCTATGGGCAGATCCCAGCTCCTCCTCCACAAGGTCTTCTGCTTTCCCTCCCCCAAAGTTGCCTAACTGGACACTCTCCCTTCATCATGCCAGACACTTACACTTTGCCAGACTCTCGTAACATCTCCAGCCACTGGATCTGTTCAAACTCTGATTCTGCAGCAAGCACAATATTACCCTGAGGGAAAAACAAAGCAAGGAAGGAGACACTGGGTTTGGCACATGTGGGTCAGTGCACATCAGAGATACTCAGAATCATTGTCTCCTTTAGCTCTCCTCTGTTCTGTACTGGTGTGGGACTCAACAGGAACAGTAACCAAATAGTTACACAGTGAGTACCTTCTTAACAGAAGGGTCTGCTCCTGCTTGTGATCTATGCTTTCTCAAAGTGCAACAAATCCATATAAACACACCTTTTTTTAATTGGAGTTTTTTATTTTCAAAACATATGCAAGGATAATTTTTCAATGTTGATTCTTGAAAAATCTTGTGTTCCAGTTTCCCCCCCTTGCCCCCATCCCTTCCCCTAGATGGCATGTAATTCAATATATGTTAAACATGGTAGAAATATATGTTAAATCCAATATAGGCATGCATATTTATACAATTATCTTGCTGCACAAGAAAAATCCGATCAAAAATTTTTTTTTAAAATGAGAAAAAATAAAATTCAAGCAAACCAAAACAAAAAGAGTGAGAAGTTATGTTGTGATCCACACTCAATCCCCATACTCCTCTCTCTGGGTATAGATGGCTCTCTTCGTCACAACATCATTGGAACGGTAAACACACCTTCTAAAACCTAACACTACTCCATTATCCACAGGCAGCTAAGCCTTAATGGTGTTCATATGGGCAGAGAACAACATATTTTCTTTCTCTCCCATCTGCCTTCCCCTTAGAGGTAAATGTGTGCAGTAAACATCTTTGGTCCTCACCAACATTCCTTCACAGCTTACAAAATACAGGAAATATTGGTAATGTTGTCTATTCCCAGCTAATTATCTCAGAACAAAACTGATGGGCCACAAATCCTGTGGGTACTGTTTCAGCAGATGGAGGCCAATGGCATTGCCTGAGTTGTCTCTGAACTGTGGATCTGAAAAGGTAACAGGGGGAACTGGTCTGCTCATGTTTCCTAGATAGGAAAGCCAAGGAAGTGGAAGCATTACTCACATGGAAGTCTTGATGAGAGATCTTCATCGCATAGGGCATGTTGGGTTCTTCTTTGGCTTCCACGAGACAGCCCCCCAGAGGTATGACACCCTGAGAGACAACCAAATTATATCACCCAACTCAGCCTCAGAATCAGACTAATCGGGATATTCTATTGAAATATAGTAGTTCCAAAGTAATCCCAATAGACTTTGGACAGAAAATGCTATCTACATCCAGAAAAAAAGAACTATGGAGTTCTTTATTTATTTACTTTCATTTTTTAATAAAATTTTACATTTCATTATTTATATATTTACACTCAATCAATACTGATTGAATGTAAATCAACACAAGCTATGTTCACTTCTTTTTTCTGTTTTTCCTTTTTGCTCTGTTTTTCCTCAATATAATTCATAAAGCAATGTGTATTAAAAATAAATAAATTTTTAAAAAAAGAAACAGTAGTACCCTGCCTTAAGGACCCCAGACTAGAAACCAGATAGAGAGGCCCCTGGACAGAGCATTGGAGTTATTGAAATTGAAGGGGGAGGGCCTGAGGAAGAAGCTTAATATACCCTATAACAGCCCCCTGCTCAAATCCCCTATTTTAGGAGTATTTAGCTGCCCCAGTTATTCCTTAGGTAACACACAGATGGCAGTTCTCAGAGATTCCATGATTTCCCAATCTCAAACTCTTTCAAGTACAAGATCCTAGCCAGATCCAAGTTCACTTTACCCAATACAAAACAAAGATACATGGTCTGTTGAAGGCTATTAGTTTTGCAAAGGCTCAATAAAAGCACATTTTCCTTATTTTGAAATTAGTACTGCTATGAAAACCCAGAAAATAGGCTCTTTACTGCTCCCTACTAAATTCTTTTTCTTCTCACTCTAAACTCCCAATTTCACCCCCAGCTCTAAGCATGAAATGCTGTTGGCCTCTCACCTTAGGATGGATGTTGAAATACTTATTGCTTTCGAAGCTTTTCTTTTCACTTTCAGAGTAGTAAAGCAGAAAGCTCTCTTTGATGATGAAAAACCTGAAGTGGGAAGCAGGGAGGAGATCGAAAGGTGAAGGAAAGAGAGTCAAGAAAGTAATTAGGGTGCAAGATATAGGATTAATGCTATAGTGAATGATGGAGATCTTCCATTAGCACCATATACCGTCTTAGCCCCCAGTAGAAGTCACTTTATAAATTTTGGACTTCACTGGCACCCAAAGCATCCTGTGTTCTCGCACCAGTAGGTTACTAACATTTCTACTTAGTCCCAAAACCTCTGAATATCTTAAAATCATGGTGAAGAAGTAAAATGATAAGCTGGAAATTATCCAGCAGACAGCAACCAAGCTGGCACAAAAAAAACCCTTCAGTCCATGTCACATGAGGAATAATTGAAAGAAATGGGAATGCTTGGCCTGGAGAAAAAATTAATTAGGGGATACAATAGTTTCAAATACTTGAAAGCATCATGTGCAGAAGGGTTTTACTTTGTTTTGTTTGGCCCCACAGGATAAAAGTCTAGAGCAATGAACAGAATGGAAAAGAAGCAGACATTTTCACTGCTGATGTAAAATCTTTTGGAAAGTATATCTTATTTGTGCATGTGGAATCATTCTATGTAAATTAAACTAGTTGATTAAAATTTGTTTGTTTTGAATAAATGCTTTCTCTGAATTGCTAGTAAAAATAAACATACTTTTCTTCATAACATGACTAATATGGAAATATGTTTTGCATGACTGCATACATCAAATTGTTTGCCTTCTCAATGATGGAGGAAAGAGGTTAAGAGAAAATTTGGAACTCAAAATTGTAAAGAAGAACTTTAAGCACTGATGCATTGTTAGTGGAGCTGTGAATGGATCCAACCATTCTGGAGAGCAATTTGGAGCTATGCTCAAAAAGTTATCAAACTGTGCATACCCTTTGACCCAGCAGTGTTTCTATTGGGCTTATATCCCAAAGAAATCATAAAGGAAGGAAAAGGCCCCACATGTGCAAGAATGTTTGTGGCAGCCCTTTTTGTAGTGGCTAGAAACTGGAAACTGAGTGGATGTCCATCAATTGGAGAATGACTGAATAAATTATGGTATATGAATGTCATGGAATATTATTGTTCTGTAAGAAACGACCAGCAGGATGATTTCAGAGAGACCTGGAGAGACTTGCATGGACTGATGCTGAGCGAAATGAGCAGAACCAGGAGATCATTATATACGGCAACACTACTTTATGACGATCAATTCTGATGGACATGGCTCTCTTCAACAATAAAATGTTTCAAACCACTTCCAATTGCTCACTGAAGAAAGCCATTTACACCCAGAGAGAGGGATGTGAAATGTGGACCACAACATAACATTTTCATACTCTCAATTGATGTTTGCTTACATTGTTTCCTTTATCTGATATGTCTTTCTTGTAGATACGATTGTTCTTGCACAACAATGATAAGTGTGGAAATATGTATACATATATTCGATTTGTCAAGTATTTTAACATAATTAACATGTAGTGGATATCCTGCCATCTAGGGGAGGGGTGGGGAGTAGGAGGGAAAAACTTGTAACGGAAAGCTTTGTAAGGGTTAATGTTGAAGAATTACCCATACATATGTTTTGTAAATAAAATAAAACTTTTTAAAAAAGAACTTTAAAAATTGTTTAAGGTATAACAGGGAAAATATTAATTTTTTTTAAATTAAGGAATTAAAAAAACTGGAAAAAGGAAAATTGTACATGAAACCAAGAATCTATTTATAATTCAGATTAGTCTTCCTATTATGTACATGATAAATTCAATATATAACTTTTTAAAAATTCATTACTAAAAAAAAAGTAAACACAGTTGGGAGTTCATGAGTGGCAGTTTTGGACTGATCCACAAAATGCCTCAAACCTAGATTGGCTTTTCCAGGCCATACTTCAGTTCTCTTTTATGTCCTCATTCATATCTATCACCAACAACATTCATTCATCACACATCTACTACGTGCAAGGCACCATGCTAGAAAGTGGGCAGTACATGATAAAATGAGAGAATTGTTGCTCTCAAGACACTTGCAATGTAATAGGAGAGTCAATGCAGAGACACACAAAAAGATAAGTAATGTAATAAACAGGAATAGAAAATTTCCTTCCTTTTTGTTTTTTCTTCTAGTTTGCAAGAGTCAGATACAGGGAGGTTGAATACAGAATATACTACAAACAACATGATGGTGGTAGGGAAAAAAAAACTAAAACCAAAAACAAAACACCTCATTCTCCTAAAGTTCTGTAGGCCAAAGGTATATGGCAAAAAGTACCAGACAGGAATGAATAGGAGACAAAGGACTTCTGGGTTGGGGAAAGAAGCCAAGCGAAGAACCATGAGGGCAGAGAAGGGAAAAACTTCCTGGGTCAGGAGAAAATAAGGGCAAACCTGTGGAACCATAGGATTGCAATTGGCAGCAATAACAGGTGGCAGCTGCAGAGGTAGCATTGTGCAGCTGACAGATAGCAGCTGTGGAAACAGCAGCCACCTGAAACAGGTGAAATGGCTGACAGGTATGTATCCAGAATCTATACAAGTCATGAGTATACTGCAATGAAGATTAATTTGTTTCAAGGTCTGGAGCCCCAGCAGAAGTTTGTTAGTTCCAAATAATAATTAAAGTCGACCTTGAGCTGCCAGGGTTTGTTCCTATTAGTAGATTTGGGTCCAAGGGTCATTTAACCATCTCCTTATCTGTTTTATAATAAATATTTTTGTTAAAAATGCTTATCAATGTTTGCCTTGATTAGTAGCAAACATCTGAATTGATTCAACCATTCTAGAAATAAATTAGATTATTTTTCTCTAAGGAGATTATGGGTAGGGCTCAAGCTAATGAGATGAATTATTAGGAATGCTCCAAATACAGAACTCTGTCTTGACTGCCAAGAGTATAGGGGATTAGGATCCCCATTTGGCACTCAGGTTACATTTCTAATCCAAGATGACACATGATAAAGGCCAGGCCAAAAAAAAAAAAAAAGGACCTATCTCTGAGGACTGGAGTGACTGGTAAAAAAAGGAATTATGGAGGAAGTTGAATTTGAGCTGAGAAGTATTTAAATAGATTTAGAGAGACAGAAAGAGAAAGACAGAAAGACAGAGAAAGTGTATGTGTGTCTCCTTTATTTTTCACCCCAAGAGATATATGAGAAACTCAAAGATAAATATTTTTCCTGTATGGGGCTTGTCCCAGGAATGACCATGGGATTAGTATGATACAGTGAGCCAGACCCAGAGGCAGAAGAACTACATTTGAATCCTAGCTTTGACAAGATAGTTATGTGACCATGGCCAAATTCCTTTATTTCTCAGGCAAAGTTTTTTCATCAATAAAATGGAGGCAACCATACTGGAATGGGCCCCATTATGATTTGTTAGTTTCTACTTGATCAGCTGATTGCAGGGCAATACTGTTGCCCATTCAGCCAGGTGCAGGAAGTGTGCTGAGTGTTTCAAGGTCTGGAGCCCCAGCAGAAGTTTGTTAGTTCCAAATAATAATTAAAGGATTACCTCGATTTGGGAGAAAATCCTTGTTTTACAAATATCAGGCAAGCTTCTCAGAAGAGTTCCCTGATGCTCCTTGGTTGCTTTTAAGATAGTACAGCTCCTCTGAATGTGGATCCAAGCATAATATTTTCACTTTTTTTTGTTTGTTTTTTGTTTGTTTTTTTTTCCTCGTGTTTTTTTTCCCTTTTGATCTGATTTTTCTTGCATAGTATGACAGATATGGAAATATGTTTAGAAGAAATACACATGTTTAACCTATATTGGATTGCTTGCTATTTTGGGGAGGAGGAAGGAAGGGAGAAAAATTTGTTACAAGATTTTGCAAAGGTGAATTTTGAAAACTTTTTGTATGTATTTGGAAAATAAAGTACTATTAAAATCTTTAATAAAAAAGATAAAGCTCCTTCATCAGAGAAATTAATCTAGGTCTCTTGGTAGTCTTTAACCCATCAAACCTGCTCTCCCACTGTAATACCAACAATACCAGTCTCATAGGGTTGTGAGGAAATACCTTTGTAAATATTACAATTTTTTAATAACATTATCATTGTGAAGGCCATTGATTTTTCCTTGGATAAAGAATAATATGAATGCTTATTGTTCAAACAAACTATCCTAGCTAAAAAAAGTTCTGTGGACAAAGTACCCATGTTTTTGCTTAAAATAACATAAAATCAATCCTGAGATTGATGTCTCACTGTCCTAGTTGTTTACTTTTGATATCCCAATTTTCTGGTTGGCTTCAATTTCTGGGACGAATGCCATTATATTCGAGATCCTCCAAATTCATTTCAACAAGCATTTATTAATTTCCTATTATGTAGGAGACACTGAGCTAGGTGTTGGCAATATAAGAAAAACAATATACATGATAGTCAATCACTCCTCAGTGTCTTTGCACTGACTGAACCTTCCCCTTCCCCATCCTCACTTCCAGACCTGGAATGAACTTCCTCTTTATCCTCACTGGCTTCCTCAGTTTCTTTCAAAACTCAGCTGAATTCCCCCATTCTACAAGAAACTTTTTTTCTGGTTCTCCCTTTCTCTCCCTCCTTCCCTCTGTTGCATTTCTTCTAAGATTACCTTCTTATATGCACACAATAGGTTGAATGTTGTCCTCCTTTATCTGAGTATGAACTTCTTGAATGGACAGGGGGAGAGAGGGAGAGAGAGGAGGAAAAGAAAAGGGAGAGGGGAAAAGAGAAAAGGGAAGGGGGAGGGGGAGGAAGAGAGGGAGAGAGGAGAGTGGGAGAGGGACGGGGGAAGAAGAGGAGAGAGGGGGAGAGGACAAGGGAAGAGGAGGAAAGGAGGAAGAAGAGGGGGAGAAGGAGAAGGGGAAGCAGGAAGAGGGGGAAAGAAAATGAGAAGAGAGGGAAAGGGGGAGAAGAGGAATGGGTGGGAGGAAAGAGGGAGAGAGGAAGGGAAGGAGGGAGGGGGGAGAAGTGTATGTGTTTATATCCTTTCCTTTGTATCCTTACCCCCAGAGTTTAGCTCAGTGCCTGGAATATAGTAACCAACATATTAATACTTCTTGACTAATTGAACTGTTTCAGGGGATTAAAGCACCCAGGTGGACACAGCTTTTTTGTTGCCTAGGTCATTCCACTGCCCTCAGAGTGAATATACCTTTGAGATAATATAATGCTAACAATTATTATTATTTCCATATAGAAACAAGAGGGGCTGAACCAGTACAGTATCAAGAGTCAATAATAATAAACATTAGTTAAGGACTCAGTATGTGCCAGGTACTGTGCTAAGTGCTAGGGATACATAAAAAGGCAAAACAGTTATTCCTGCTCTCAAGAAGCCTATAGCCTATTGGAGGAGACAATCTGAAAAGAATTATGTACAAACAAGGTGTGTATATATATATATATATATATATATATATGAATGATAATTCACTGAGGAAGAATGTTAGAATTCAGAGGAATCAAAAGAGACTTCCTATAGAAGTTGGAAATTTAGTTGGGACTTGAAATAAATCAGGAGGTAGAGGTAAGGCAGGAGAAAATTCTTGGTATGGAGGATAGCCAGAGAAAATGCCCAGATTTAGGAGACACAGAGTATCTTGTTTGGGGAACAGCAAGGAGGCCTTGATCAAAGAGCATGTGGGGGGCATGTGTTGTAAGAAAATTGGAAAGGTGATTTTTGAAGGGCTTTGGATGTCAAGGATTTTATATTTATTCATAGAGGTAATAGGAAGCTATTGGGATTTATTGAGTAAGGGGTTAACACAGTCAGATTTGCATTTTAGAAAGATCAGTTTGGTCACTGAATGGAGGGTAGACTAGAACAAGAAAAGACTTTGGCAGGGATACTAACCTATTACTGTTAATGACTAATTATTATTAGTATTATTGTTAATGAGTCTTTTTTTAAAGTCATGTCTGTGCAAGATTAGGAGGGAAGCAATAAATTGGGAAATCATCTTTACATTTAAGGGTTCTGATAAAGGCCTCATTTCCAAAATATATAGAGAATTGTCTCATATTTATAAGAATTCAAGCCACTCTTCAATAGATAAATGGTCAAAAGATACGAACAGACAATTTTCAGATGAAGAAATTAAAACTATTTCTAGTCATATGAAAAGGTGCTTCAAATCACTATTGATCAGAGAAATGCAAATTAAGACAACTCTGAAATACCACTACACACTTGTCAGATTGGCTAAAATGACAGGAAAAGATAATGATGAATGTTGGAGGGGATGAGGGAAAACTGGGACACTGATACATTGTTGGTGGAACTGTGAACGGATCCAACCATTCTGGAGAGTAATTTGGAGCTATGCTCAAAAAGTTATCAAACTGTGCATACCCTTTGACCCAGCAGGGTTTCTATTGGGCTTATATCCCAAAGAAATCATAAAAGAAGGAAAGGGCCCCACATGTGCAAAAACGTTTGTGGCAGCCCTTTTTGTAGTGGCTAGAAACTGGAAACTGAAGGGATGCCCATCAATTGGAGAATGGCTGAATAAATTATGGCATATGAATGTTATGGAATATTATTGCTCTGTAAGAAACGACCAGCAGGATGTTTTCAGAGAGGCCTTGAGAGACTTGCATGGACTGATGCTGAGCGAAATGAACTGTACCAGAAGATCAACATACACAGCAACAATGAGACTATATGACGATCAATTCTAATGGACATGGCTCTCTTCAACAATGAAATGTTTCAAACCAGTTCCAGTTTTTCAGTGATGAAGAAAGCCATAAACACCCAGGGAGAGGCTTGTGAGATCTGAGTGTGGGCCACAGCATAGCATTTTCACGCTCTCTATTGATGTTTGCTTGCATTTTATTTTCCTTCTCAGATTTTTTTTTCCTTGTAGATTCGATTTTTCTCGTACAGCAAGATAACTGTATAAATATGTATACATATATTCAATTTGTCAAATATTTTAACATAGCATGTATTAGACTTCCTGCCATCTAGGGAAGGGGGTGGGGGGAAGGAGGGAAAAATTTGTAACAGAAAGCTTTGCAAAGGTCAATGTTGAAAACTTACCCATGCATATTTTTTTTTTTTTTTTGCTGAGGCAATTGGGATTAAGTGACTTGCCCAGGGTCACACAGCTGTTACGTGGCTGAGACCACATTTGAACTCAGGTCCTCCTGACTTCAGGGCTGGTGCTCTATCCACTGTGCCACCTAGCTGCCCCATGCATATGTTTTGCAAATAAAAAGCTTTAATAATAAAAAAAGAATGAAGGACAAACAATACAAAAATAAATAAATTTTTTTTAAAAAGTCATGTCTGTGACCCCATTTTGGAGTCATTCTTGGCAAAGATACCAGAGTAGTTTGCCATTTCCTTTTCCAGCTTATTTTACAGATTAGGAAACTCAGGCAAAGTTGTTACTTGCTCAGGGTCACACACCTACTAACTCTCTGAAGCTAAATTTGAACTCATGAAGATGTATTTTCCTGATTACAACCTGAGTACTCTATCTGCATCTAGCTGCCCATTATTAGTATCAGCCATCATATTAATATTGTTTGTTCATCAACCAAATCAAATTTCCAGGCAGCATTTGTTGGGGGTGGGGAGGCTGCAGTTTAGAAGGTGAAAGAAAAAACAAATTTCGGTGGCTTAAGAATCATTTAAGATTATATCCTAAGAAAGGGCCAAAGAATTTATAAGAAGATCCAGGTCTTTCCTATATAGTCCTCTGAAAAAATTCAATATTGCTGCTTTGCAACTGGAGAAAGGTCAATTAAGTCTCAAGAGATGGAATCAGAATTTTTGGGACCAAAGTCTTCTCTACCTCCCTGTTTTTTTCCTATAACAAATTTTAACCCCTTTTTCCTTGGAAGAGGACTTTTCACTCACATATTACTCCCCTAAGTACTTCAGATTACTAACAGTCCCTTTCTGTGCATTCTCACTCATCTCCTAGAGCACAGGAGAAGTCTACTGCAACCCACCTCTGAGGAGATTTCAGGAAGAGGCTTCAGGAACCTGAGGGGAATGCAGAATCAGAGGCCTCTGGGAACTGCTTACTCATGAATGCTTTGTAGCTGGCCCAGCCCCGACCAGTCTGCTGACTCACTGATTTGGGCAGGAGCTGATCCGAAGTGGTTTCTTTACTGGGCCACACCCACCTGTCCTGCAGTTCACTCAAAGGATCCTAGATTCAGACCTGGAAGAGACCTTAGAGTTCATTGAGTCCAAACCTTTGATTTCATAGATGAGGAAACTGAGGTCCAGAGAAGTATCAAG
Organism: Myrmecobius fasciatus; assembly: GCA_023553655.1. Lineage (NCBI taxonomy): Eukaryota > Metazoa > Chordata > Mammalia > Dasyuromorphia > Myrmecobiidae > Myrmecobius > Myrmecobius fasciatus. The sequence goes on from JAJPUD010013513.1 coordinate 42,826, forward strand.
TAGCAAAGGAAGTAAAAATGGGGATTTGAACTCAAGTCCTCTGAACCCCAAATGCAGTAGTAGTTTTTCCACTAAAACATGCTGTTCCTTCCTTTATAAGGGGTTTTTATAAATTAATCAAATATGAATTCACTATATTTTAAATTCTCAGCATTTCCTCCAACCTTTCTACCATTTCAGAAATAGTGTCTTACCTTTCTATGAATTGCAAAAGAAATTCCTCAGCAGAAAATCTCTTTTGCCCTTTCCCAGTTCATACAAATATACACCTGCTTGGGCAGTGATGGAAGAACTTCTGTTTGTCTCTTAGTCTTTCTGTCTTTCCCTCTGTGTCTACCTCTATCTCTGTTTCTTTTTTTGCTGCTTTTAGGAGAAGGAATTTAACTTCTCAATAAATATCCAATCACCTTTTCACTCTTTCCTAACATATCCTCAGCAGCCAAGGAAGAACAGGGCCAGGCCAGAAGCAGAAAAGAGGACTAAGGCTGCAAAGAGAAACTCAGCCCACCAGATCCATCCTGTGCCATTAGTTATTTATGTTTTCCCTTGACATACCAGAGCACTGAACCTTTTAAAGACAAGTGCTCTGTCAAGAGGGCATCGATTGTTATAATGATGCTAATGATGTTGCAGTTGTCTGTGGTCACTAATTAGCTAAGGCCTACTGTGGGGAGGGAGGGAGAGAAGGGAGTAAGCCACTTCACTTTACAAAATGGGAGGCAGGATCTTTTCTGTATCTCTGGTCTGTCTGGCAATGCTTAGAGGATTTTTATTTCCTTTCCAAATCCCAGAGGATTATATCTGTAGATTGGAAACTTTCACTCTTCTCTAATCTCCCAAAATTTAGATTGATGGGATGCTGATGTCTGTGGGGTGGGATGATTTCCTTGTAGAGTTCAAATCCTGGGGTTAATCTGTGCTGAGGCCCCTCTCTCCTGCCCAACATAATGTTGGTGAAATCATGAAGCATCATTGTGCAGTAGGAAGAACATTAACAAGATTCAGAGTTTATGGATCTGAATCCCCGATCTCCCACCTGTGTGATTTTGGGCAAATCACTTCTCCAGGTCTCAGTTTCCTCATCTGAAAAATGAGGGAATTTCCTGTTCTAACCCTACATTGATGGATTTGATGTTATCAGAGGACAGTTGAGATCATTGGAACCTAGAGGGTAAACATGACTAAGGGGCATTGGTCAGAAGGTCGAAGCTTTATAAAGGAGG
>JAJPUD010013514.1:0-20895 GCA_023553655.1 Myrmecobius fasciatus
AAGTCTATCTTTGCTTTTACTTGGTCTGAGATCAGGATTGCTACCCCTGCTTTTTTTTGTTCACCTGAAGCATAATAGATTCTGCTCCAGCCTTTTACCTTCACCCTGTATGTATCTCTATGTTTTAGATGTGTTTCTTGTATACAACATATTGTTGGATTCTGGTTTTTAATCCACTCTGCTATCTGCTTCTGCTTAAAGGGAGAGTTCATTCCATTCACATTCACAGTTAAAATAACTAATTCTGTATTTCCTGTCATCTTATTTACCCTAGCTTATGCTTTTCTCTTTCTTATCCCCTTTCCCTCCTCCCTACTATTTTGCTTTTGAAAACCACTTCCCTCAAACAATCCTTCCCCTTTAGAGCCCCACCCCCCCCTTTTTTCCCCCTTTTCCTCCAGTTTCCTTTATAAGTACGTCTATTATTCCCTCTGAGCCAAATCTGATGAGATGGAGATTAACCCAATTCCATTCCCCTCCCTTTTCTCCCCTCAATCATTATAGGTTTTCTTTGCCTCTACATGTGATGTAATTTCCCTTATTTTACCTCCTTTTCCTCTTCTTCCAGTGTTATCCCTTTTCTACCTCTAATTTCTTTTTCAGTTTATCATATCCTAAGATTCATAAAATCACAATACACATATAATAATAATCATAAAATCACAGTAATCATATGATAATAATCATAAAATCACAGTAATCATATCATAATCATAATGTAATAATAGATTCATAAAATCACCCCTCATTCTATAAGTATCTATAACATAAATATAGTTCTCAAGAGTTATTTTTTCTTGTTACCTTTTTATGTTTCTCTTGTGTTCTGTGTTTGTAGATCAAATTTTTTGTTCAGTTCTGGTCTTTTCAGTAGAAATAGGTGAAATTCTCCTATATCATTGAATGACCATCTTCTTCCCTGGAAGACAATGCTCATTCTAGCTGGGTAACTTATTCTTGGCTGTAATCCAAGTTCCTTTGCCCTACGGAATATCTGATTCCAGGCCCTTTGATCCTTCAAAGTAGAAGGTGCTAGGTCCTGTGTGATCCTAATTGTAGCTCCCCGATATTTAAATTGTTTCTTTCTGGCTTCTTGTAATATCTTTTCCTTGGTATGATAGTTCTGGAATTTAGCCACGATATTTCTGGGGGACTTAATTTTTGGGTTTCTTTCAGGAGGTGATCGGTGGATTGTTTCAAGGAGTATTTTGCCTTCTGGGTGTAAAATATCAGGGCAGTTTTCTTGTATGATTTCCTGGAATATAGTGTCCAGGTTCTTTTTTTCATCATGGCTTTCAGGAAGCCCTATAATCCTTAGATTGTCTCTCCTAGATCTATTTTCCAGGTCAGTTGTTTTTCCTAGGAGATATTTCATGTTTTTCTCTATCTTTTCATTTTTTTGTTTTTGTTCAACTGATTCTTGAAGTCTTGATGAGTCATTAATTTCCAATTGTTCGATTCTAATTTTTAATGTCTTATTTTCTTCAGTTACTGTTTTTAGTTCCTTTTGCAATTGACCAATTACATTTTTTTGTTCATTGCATTCTTTTTCCATTTTTTCTATTTTATTTTGCAGTGATCTCATTTCGTTTCCCCATGTTTCTTCTAACTCTCTTTTAAGATTTTTTATGCAATCTTCAAAGAAAGCCTTGTGACATGGAGACAAATTTATGTCTCTCTTTGGGGCTTTTTCTGGAGTTGCTTTAACTTTAGGGGCCTCAGGATTTGAGGTCTGTTCTTCCCTCTCTCCATAAAAGTTGTCTAGGGTGAGAGCTCTTTTTGGTTTTTTATTCATTTTTTTTAAAGGTGTGAGGTCTGTTGAGGGCAAAGGTGGGACAGCTGCTTTAATTTGCCCTGGGGCAGTTCTGCTGATTGAGTTATTTCAGGAAATGGGTAGTTCTGCTGATTGAATTATGTCAGGGGCTGGGCAGCTCAGCTGATTGAATTATTTCTGGTGCTTATCAGACCTGTTGTTTGATTGATTGCTTTAAGGTGCTGTGTAATGGCAGCTAGGTCCGATGCTCATCAGGGGTTCAGTGGTTCACAATCTATCCCCCTCAAAAGGCAGACCCTCCAAACCACCTGCCCACAATCGGGACAAATTGGTCCAAGAGATCCGCAGAAGACTCCCAGGTGTGTGAAAAGCACAACGCTTCCACTCCTGTTCTGACTCCTGTTCTGACTCCTGTTCCAGCTCCCTGCTCCAGCTCCCTGCCCCGGTCTCCCTGTACTGCAGTCTGGGTTCAGTAAGCCACCCCCTGCCCCATTAAAACAGACCTGTTTTGAGGTTCTTCCAGAGTATCTTCTTCTAGAATCGTGTTGTTCTCTGGATATTGTGGATTTTTTTGCTTCAGAATCAGTCTAGAGGCTTCATATTTTGTTGGTTTGAGGGGAGGTTAGAGGAGGTTACAGAGAATCCTGTCTGATCTCTGCCACCATGGCTCCACCCCCGGAAGGAAGTCCAAGATGGTTCATTTTTACCTAGATATTCTAGCTATGCAATTTCATTTATTTAGATCATGTGGTTCCAAACATCTGGAACCTTGAAGTCTATTACAGGAGCTGGATTTAGCAGATGTATAATCAAGAGACTGACCTTGCTGCAATGTTTACGTAAAGCAGGCACATGGCTCTCCAATGGTCACCCTCTGATAACAAAGAACACCAACCCCAATGTAAGTTTCAATTAATCTTAGAAGGTTGTCAGACTTCAGTTTGCTGTAGGGATGGGAGAGATTCCTTGGGGCCCTGTATTTACATCTACAGTTATCAAAGAGAGAGAGAGAGAGAGAGAGAGAGAGAGAGAGAGAGAGAGAGAGAGTGAGAGGGGGGGGAGGGGAAGAGAGAGAGAGGGGGGGGGGGGGGGGGGGAAGGGGAGGGGAAACGAGGGGGAGGGAGGGAGGGAGGGAGGAAGAGAGAGGGAAGGAGGGAGAGAGAGGAAGAGAGAGGGGGAGGGAGGGGGAGGGAGAGGGAGAGAGAGAGAGTGTTTCCATTACCTACAGCAAGCAAAAAACCTAAATTATACAGCAGCACCTGGGAGTGTTTTTATAACAGTGAGTGGGGTAGAGAGCTCAAGTCAAGATTACAAGCCATCTGTAGATCTAATTAAATGAGGCCTCAAACAGTCTGAGGCCATTATAAAGACATAACTCAATCAGAACATTTCCTTCTGATTTTCCTGTTTGGGCAAAATACCAAATTAATAGGCTTTTAATAAATACTTATTGGTTGCTTGATTGATCTATTGGCATGTGCCTATTTGTTTTCCTTAACAATTTTTCTTTATGCTATACCAGAGTTGTTTTATAGAGCAGATTAGGAGAAATGCAGATAATTAGAAAGTAACTATGATGTCTAAAAATACACACAAAAGCAAACTTTGTTGTAATATAAGAAAACAGCATAGAAATATAAAGAGGATAGTATACACAGGCTGCCATTACAAAAGCTAAAAATTAGTATGTGGGAAATTTGGAGCTCATGGCATATGGGAAATAAAGCCAGGAAACATGACTGATGGATTCTTAGTTGCACTAGTAAATGCCTTAAAGTACTTTCTACTTTTTAAAAGTAGAATGCCGAGAATGATGAATAGAATAAAAATGTCATAATTGTGTCACTATTACCTACTTGATGTAATCTACTTGGAGTAAATGACTTTGAATAACCTCCGTAGATCAACTCAAAGGAAAAAAATAAAAAAAAAAAAACAGAGTTCAAATTAATTAATTAAAGCACCATTTATTACTTTGTTGTTTAGTACATGATGAGCTACTAAATCATTTTTTTAAGGATTTTTTTTATCATAGTCTAGTTACCTGATTATCCAACTAGTCAACCTCTAAAAATCTCATAGCAAGAAAATTCTATCATACCCACAAAATTAGTTGCATAAAACATGTAAAAGACCCTCTTGTTCAATTCAATTTCAAGGATTATTCATTTTTCAATGGTTTTATTGATGAGGTCTCCCTACACCAAATCACATCTCTTCTACAGCCTAGTATATGGTCTCCAAAAGTTGTAGCTGAAAAATATTTTACCAACCCGATGATAAGCCTTTTTAAATAAATTAGGCTGGGCCTTGATAAATTGATATAGAGTCCATCAACAATACTTAGTGAAGCATTTTCAGTTTTGGTTGGATATATTTTGAAAGCATATTCTGACAACACAGGTTTTGGATGGAAAATTCTTAATTTAAAAGATAGCAATGTATGTTTGAATGGTTTAATAGTTGAAACTATTGCCCACTTGTGAATAATTGATAATTACTTTTCATAAAGGAGAGTGAAAATTTAACTTAGATATTGGTTTAACATGTGTATTGGAACATGTTATGTAAGTTAAATCTGGTGATACACAGAGTAATACTGAAGTGGATGAAGAAACCTATCAATCATATTCATTAGTTTTTACCATGTGCCTAGAAGCAGCTAGATGCTCAGTGGTTAGATATGTTATGCCTGGAGTCAGGAAGATCTACATTCAAATCCAGCCTCAGACACATATTTGCTGTATGACTTTGGGCAAGTCACTTAACCACTAGAGAAAGAAATGGGAAACCATTATAGTATCTTTTCCGAGAAAACTTCATTGATGATATGGTCCATCGGGTCATGAAGAGTAGATGTGTCCTGAATGACTTAAACACTAGGAAGTCAAGGAAAGGCAAAAACAGTCCCTGCCTTCAAGGAACTTATATACTAATAGGGAAGACCATCATGTAAATAATGAGTTTGTATGAGATATATAGAATAGATGAGAAGGAATGTCAGAGAGAAGGCAATAACATGGGAAGAAAGCCCATGAAATGCCACCTCCAGATCATAGAATTTGAGCTGAGTCTTGAAAGGGGCTAGGGACACCAAAATGAAGGGAATATTTCAGGCATAGAGGGTTGCCAGTATAAAAGCAGGGATATGAGAGATGGGGTGATTTGTTCAAGGGACTATAAATAGGCCAGTGTGGCTAGATCAAAAAGTGTGTGAAAAGGAGTAATGAAGAACCATTTTATATTTATGATCATTTGGTGTCAGGCTGACATGCTTAACAGAATTATCAGCATAATTGATTTTGAGAGAATGCAATTTGATGACATGTGAGGAGCACTGGATTTGGAGTTAAATGCCTTAGGTTCAAATACTGCCTTAATTTTTTACCTTTGTAATCGTGGGTAGATTATTGAACCTCTCTGAGTCTCAGTTTCTTGTTTAGCATGACATACTTCATACGGCACTGAACTTGGAATCAGAAACGCATGATTTCAAATCCTTTCAAATCCTTCCTAAGACATTTACTGACTGTGTGATATTGGGCAAGATCTCTTTCATGCAGTCATTCAAGATGGGCAACAGATTTGATCTTCTACAAGCCTTTATTTATTGTTGTTTTATTTTTCAGTCATATTCTATCATTTCAGGTTTTCTTGGCAAAGATACTGGAGTGCTTTGCTATTTCCTTTTCCAGCTCATTTTACAGATGAGAAAACTGAGACAAGCAAGATTAAGTGATTTGTCCAGGATGACCCATTTCCTCCAAAGCCAAATAACCTTTTTCTCCCAGTGAAGAAAGGGATTGCAACTTTCACTATTGTCCTAAAAGTATATAAAGTATCCAGAACAAAATCAAGATAATTCCAACCACCTAAAATGTTGTCATGCAACTCCAAATGGAATTGCCTTTTAGTGTTAGAATTGAAATGCAGGAATCACAAACACAATGTTCTCAGTATTTGCTTTGTTAAATTCATATCCAGTAGCCACCTATTTACTTTTTTTTTAGCCTATCTCATCTGATTATCTGTAAGTAATTGGATAAAGTAATTGTTCTCCTTCACAAACACAGAAAAGACAAGAATTGCAAAAAGAAAAAAAAAGCAGCTTTTTAAAAACCTTTCTTGCCTTCAACTTGTACATATGCACCAGGTTATCCACCTGGACCTTTGTTGAAATATCCTATATTTAACTATGTGTTAACATTTCCAGGTCATTTTATCCCTATCTACATTAAAAAAATGTTTGTTCTATGTCATAAATGCAAAATAAGTTACATAGATTTCAGTATTTTACTTCCAGGCATTGCATTTTCATAAAGCTATGTAATTTTTTCTAGAGTTTTATAACTTCATTAAATTTTCTTTCAATTACAGTGGAGCGGCCATCACCTTGGTAGCAATATTATTCCCTGAACCTTATTTTTTAGTTTCTTTGGCTGAGCTGAAATGACACCTTTTCCATTAAGTTTCATAGTACATAAAATCACCATTAAGATGATAGTTGAATACCATTATTAGTTGAAGGTGAGAATATTGATAGAAACCTCTCCCTTGGATTATTTGAAACAAATATTGTGCACAATCTCATGTAAGAATAAAATTCTTAAATCTCCTCTCCCCTGTCCCTCCCTCTATGGGAGGAGGAAAAAATCTCTCCTGGCTGCTAAAACTATCTTGCAGAAAAAGACATTTTTCTAAACTATGTTGGCCTGAATTAAAATTATCATGCTTTTTTCATATATTTGCTTGTGCCATGATATAGTTTCCTAGATCAATGGTATGGGAACATTAAAAGATGTGCAATTAACCAGTCAGAGGACATCAAGAAAGGTTGCATTCCACCTTCCCCATCATAGACACTAATGGGGTTTGGCACCAATGTAACCATACCTCTTCTTTTTCCAACACCCCCCTTTTTTGCCTCTTCTCCCATGGTTAAATTCCCAATTTCTTTCTTTCTAAGCCAGTGTTGGCCTCTTAGGGTATTTATAATTTTAGTACTTTTAAACTGATATTTTAAGCTTTACCCAGTTAATTAAAGATAATCAGGGACCCATAGCTGTTTTTGTATAGGGAAAACTCATCTTTTACCAGCAGATCTGTTTCTCTCTCTTCCAGGTCACCCTGCGACAGCAGAAGTTGTCCTTAGTAGTGTGGGTTCTGGTGATTAACCAATAATTAAGCCCCACCTCTACCTTTTCTTCTTAGATGAGACACAGTGACACAGAATAAACAAACTTAGATGAACTGCCATCTTCATCTCAAATCTTATTAAATTATTTTTCCTCCCAAACACATCTCTCTTTAATTTCTAATGACTATCTACTTCTAAATTTTTTAAACTAATAACACATGGTTTTTATGATTGCTTTTTTATAACATAGTTTGAAATCTAGGAATCTATCTTCCCTTATATAATAAAAAAATAAGAGCTAGAAGCTAAGAGGCACAGTGTATAGAGTGCTAGGCCTAAAGTCAGGAAGACCTAAGTTCAAATTTGGCCTCATATGCTTATTAGGTGTAAACCTCTATTTTTCTCAGCTTCTTTATCTGTAAAATGGGGATTGTAATAGTACCTACCTTCCTAAATAGTTGTGAGGATCAAATGAAATAATATTTGTAAAGCATAGTATCTGGTACTTTATAAATGTTAGCTTCCAGACACCATGCTAAGAGCTTTACAAATATTATCTTTCATCCTCATAACTCCTGATATTCTAGATATTTTTCTCCAAAAAAATTAAGTTCTTTGAAATATTGCTTTGTAAGTTTGATTAGTACATCATTAAAACTGTACTAACTTTGATTATATTGCCACAATCCAAACATTGACAATAAAAATATATTTATAAAAAGCCAAACAAGTCAAATCTCTTTTCTCCATGGAAGGCCTTGATCCAAGAGAGGATCTGATTCTGGATGGTGAAATCTACAGAGATAGTCTATGGCTGGATTTTCAATTGTCCATAAATGAACCCAGTCTTCTCTACCAATATTAAAATGGTATCCAGGAGGCCAGGAATTGGAAAAGAACATATAGAATCTCTCTTGTGTATTAAAGGGGGGAAAATCTCTCAAATTCTAACTAGATTGTTGAATCATTCTTCTTTCTAACTACTAAGAAAAAGTTAAATAGATACAAATATATCAATTTTCAATATAAGGTACTTTTGCAAGTGAAAAATATCTTTTAATTCAATTCAGTATAGTGATAGTAGAAGACCTAGATGTCTTTTCATCTTGAGTGGTAAAACCAGGAATTCTCTATTGAATCTATATAGAACAATACAGATTTCCTAAAGTCAGGAAGAGTTGAATTCAAGTTCTGTCTATAATACATATTTACTATGTGAGTATGGACAAGTTCATTTCATCCCTTAGTGCCTCTATGTAAACTCTCTAAGAGTATAGTCTACGAAGAGTAATCAATTTGTATTGCTGGAGAATCTTTCCATACTAGGAACATCCTACACTGATGAAATGGCATAGTAGACTTAAAAATGATGGTGCTGTGGGTTTAAAGAATATTGGGTTTGGAGCAGCTAGGTGGCACAGTGGATAGAGCACCAGCCCTGAAGTCAGGAGGACCTGAGTTCAAATCTGGCCTCAGATACTTAACATCTTGTGACCCTGGGCAAGTCACTTAACCCCAATTGCCTTAGCAAAAAAAAAAAAAAAAAAAGCAATGCTGGGTTTATAGTCAAAGGATCTAGGCTCAAATTTCAGCTCTGTTACTACTAGTATAACCTTGGATAATAGAAAGGGAAGATGCATTTATTAAATACCTGCTGTTTGCCAGGCATTGTGCTAAGCAATTTACAAATATTATTTTATTTAATCCTCACAACAATCCTGAGAGGTATGTCCTTTTACTATCTCCATTTTACAGTAGAGGAAACTGAGACAGACAGATTAAGATGTACCCAGGGTAATAAAGTTAGGATATGAATAAGGCAAGATTTGGACTAAGAACTTCCTGACTCCAGGCCTATACCTCTTATGACACCTAGCTGCCTCTAAGTGGTTTAACTTCTCTGAACCTCAGTTTCCTCCTCTGTAAAATGGATTTATTAGACGAGATGATCTTTAAGTTTTTAAAAAATCTCTATACCCATGATCCTATGAATGATTTAGATGTTTTGCTGCTGTTGCTATTTTTGTTCCAGGATTAAAGTTTGTGTTTGTTACCCGCTGGCTAGCTGTTCAGACTCTTTTGGCCATAAAGTGAGGATGGATCTGTTTGAGTCTATCATCATAAATGGAAGAAAAAAAAAACAAGTGAAAGCTTGCTGCATACTGACAGGGGACCAGGCATGTCACGTAGCCATCAGAAAGATAGCACATTTGCTGCCAGGCAAAGGCCATCACAGCTAAGATAAAAATGTTCACAAATTCTCAAGCTTACAGTTGTATGAAGGCCCAAGGCAGAGATATGTAATACTAATGGACATTTGTGCCCTAGGTATATTGTCTTGTAAGAAAATCACATAACTGACAGATTGTCTACTTCAGACTTTACAATAGACCTTTTATTATGAGCAGACCCAAAGTAATGACTCAATGTAATCATTGCAATACTCAATATTATAATGACTCAGGTTAGTTATGAAAGTCATGTGAGATCACGTAAGTACTTGATAAAAACTTAGAAAACTATATATATAATCTCTGTCTATCTATCTATCTATCTATCTATCTATCTATCTATCTATCTATCCATATATACACACACGCAAACTAACATTTTTTTATTACTGTTATTATCAGTTACTTTGTTCTTATCTTTTAAAAAAAGTTACAGATATAGCTTAAGGATTCTTAACCCAGAATTCACAAAATTTTAAAATAACATTTAAGTATATTTCAATATAATTTGGCTTCCTTTGTAATATTATGAATTTTATTTTATTAATTTAAAAACATTATTTTGAGGAGGAGTCCATAGGTCTACAATTAAGTCCATGACAAAAAAAGGAAAAAGGCTATTATTGGTTCAAGGACAGGTTTTTATTGCATTATAATTATTGTATACTTAAGATCCTTTAGACTATTGTGCAAATGGATAAAAATGACTGCTTTTATAATTGAATGAAAGTATTTAGTATAAGACCATGCTCTATTGTTCAATCTTTTCATTCATACCTGCCTCTTTATGACCCATTTGGGGTTTTCTTAGCAAAGATCCTGGATATCTTATTTGCTTATAATCATATCCCCAGCATAGTGTTTGACAAATACATAAGTGCTTAATAAATGCTTTTCAATGGAGAAAGTTCTCATGAGGTGAAATAAGTGCTTAATATACTTTTCAATAGAGTAATGTAACTTGAGGCCATCTATGTGAATGAGGTATCTGGTACATATTTAACTTTCTTTGTCTTAAAACACATACTGGTTCTATTCAAGAGTAGATTTAAAATTAGGCATAATGAAATTAAGCTTTCTCTTTAGAAGATTTCACATTCCATGGCAATTATTCTTGATGTTATTATGTTGGTGTCGTATTTTAAATAGAGAAAAAATTTTCATTTGGACATCAAATACTGGCATTCTCACTATGAATACATATATGTTCATAAATGACTACATATACTCAGCAAATTACTAAGCCATGGTTCAGCACTGAATTAAAGGTTTTGTGATAACCAATATGAATGGCACAATGCTTTGGGATTGCTCTTTTAAAAATCATCTAATTGAAAAGTTGTTCTCAGAGCTTTTTGACTTTTTGACTTTTTGACACACCCTTTTTGCTCCTCAGGCAATATATTATTTTCTCCTAAATGTTTAGATTTTCTTTGAGTTAAGGTGGAGCCAAGATGGTGGAGAGGAGACATATCTTTATCTGAACTCTCTCTGATGTCCCTCGGATCAACACCAAATCAATCCTTGTTTTAGAGTGACAGAATCCATAAATATTAGGAGTGTAACAAATTTCCAGCAGAAGATATTTTGGAGGAACTTCAGAAAAGTCTGTTTCAATTGGGCACAGAGGCAGGTGGCCAAGTGCAGACACAGTGCAGAGACCCAGGGTGGTATGGGCGTTGGATAATATAACTGGAGGAATCTACAGCAGTATGACTACTCTGTCCTGGTTACAAAGCCAGTAAATCATTACTGTAATTACCTGTAAGACACCCAACATAAATACAAAAGTCAAACGGTGAGCCTCTGAACCCCAGAATAATGAGACCAGGCCAAGCCCACCCAGCGACAAAAGTTAGTCAGCACTGACCCAGCACAACCACTGTCACCTGTAGAGGAAGCTTGGACAATCTCCCCTTTGCCTTAAAAGAAGACTTCAAACTTTTAAAAAATGAGCAAAAAAGCAAAAAACAAAACAAACAAACAAAAAAACAACCAAAAAACCCCTCTGAGCATAGTTTTTATAAAGAAAGAGAACGGATTTCAAATCCTGAGGATACTAAAAGCAGGTCATCTTTAGATGAATCCCCAAAAGCTGATATGAGTTGGTCCCCATCTCACAAGGCTCTCTTGGAAGAATTCAAAAAGGATCTAAAAAGGTGATATTAAAAGAAAGTTATAAGAAAATGGGGAAAGGAAATGAGAACTTTACAAGAGGGTTTGGAAAAGGAAACAGAAATTATCTGAAGAAAACTCCTTAAAATAGATTTGATGAAATGGAAAAAAACAAAAAACTCCTTACAAAATAGACAAACAAAATGGAAAAAAAAGCATATAACTCCTTACAAAGTAGATTTGACAAAATGGAAAAAGAAAACTCCTTGAAAAACAGAATTTGTGAAGTGGAAAAAAATCCATTGAACAAAACAACTTATGTAAAAATTCAATTGGTCAGATACAAAAGGAATTAAAAAAGGAAGGAGATAATTTATTAAAAATTAGAATTGAACAAATGGAATCAATGAGATATCAAGAATCATTCAAACAAAACAAAAAAAATGAAAAAATAGAAGAAAGTGTAAAGTATCTCATTGAAAAAACAAGTGACCTAAAAAATAGATCTAGGAGAGATAATCTAAAAATTATTGGACTTCCTGAAAACCATAATAAAAAAATGAGCCTAGACATCATTTTTTCAGGAAATCATAATGGAAAACTGCCCTGATGTCTTTTTTTATTTTTTTAATTTTTTTTATTAATACTTTTTATTTGCAAAACATATGTATGGGTAATTCCTAAATATTGACACTTACAAAGCTTTCTATTACAAATTTTCCCCCCTACTCCCCACCCCTCCCCTAGATAGCAGGATATCCACTACATGATAATTATGTTAGAATACTTAAATCGAATATATGTATAGTTATTGCCACACATCATTTTTTTTTGTTCAGGAGAAATCATATCTATAAGAGAGAATAATCCAATAAAGGAAATACAATGCAAGCAAACATCAATAGAGAACATGAAAATGTGATGTTGTGGTCCACATTTCACATCCCTCACTCTGATTGTATATGGCTTTCTTCACTGAACAATTGTAATTGGTTTGAAGCATTTCATTGTTGAAGAGAGTCATGGCCATAAGAACTGATCCTCATATAGTACTGTTGTTGCCGTGTACAACGATCTCCTGGTTCTGCTCATCTCACTAAGCATCAGTTCATGCAAGTCTCTCCAGGCCTCAGTGAAATCGTCCTGCTGGTCGTTACTTACAGAGTAATAATATTCCATAACATTCATATACCATAATTTATTCAGCCGCTCTCCAACTGATGGGTATCTACTCAGTTTCCAGTTTCTAGCCACCACAAAAAGAGCTGCCACAAACATTCTTGCACATGTGGGGCCCTTTCCTTCTTTTATGATTTCTTTGGGATATAAGCCCAATAGAAACACTGCTGGGTCAAAGGGTATGCACAGTTTGATAACTTTTTGAGCATAGCTCCAAATTGCTCTCCAGAATGGTTGGATCCCTTCACAGCTCCACCAACAATGCATCAGTGTCCCAGTCTTCCCACATCCCCTCCAACATTCATCGTTATCTTTTCCTGTCATTTTAGCCAATCTGACAGGTGTGTAGTGGTACCTCAGAGTTGTCTTAATTTGCATTTTTGTGATCAATAGTGATTTGGAGAACCTTTTCATATGATTATAAATAGTTTTAATTTCATCATTTGAAAATTGTCTGTTCATATCCTTTGACCATTTATCAATTGGAGAATGGCTTGAATTTTTATAAATGTGAGACAATTCTCTATATATCTTAGAGATGAGACCTTTATCACAACCCTTAAATGTAAAGATGATTTCCCAATTTGATGCTTCCCTCCTAATCTTGTCTGCATTAGTTTTGTTAGTACAGAAACTTTTTAACTTAATATGATCAATATTATCTATCTGGTGCTGAATTAAGAGCTCCAGATCTTCCCTGGACATAAATTTATTCCATCTCCACAGGTCTGAGAGGTAAACTATCCCATGTTCCTCTAATTTGGTTATAACATCACTCTTTATATCTAGATCATGAACCCATTTAGATCTTATCTTGGTGTGAGGTGTTAGGTGTGGGTCCAGCCTTAATTTCTTCCACACTAGTTTCCAATTATCTCAGCAGTTTTTGCTGAATAGTGAGTACTTATCCCAAAAGCTGGGGTCTTTGGGTTTATCAAACACTAAATTGCTAACATTATTACCTAGTTTGTCCTGATATCCTTTTCTATGCCACTGATCGACTGCTCTTGCCCTGATGTCTTAGAAGCAGAAGGTAAAATAGCCATTGAAAGAATTTACCCACCAATTACTTCTTAAAATAAACCCTCAATGAAAACTCCAAGAAATACTTTAGCTAAATTTAAGAATTATCAGACCAAGTTAAAAATATTGCAAGCAGGCAGAAAGAAACAATTCAAATATTGAGGAGCCACAATCAGGATTATCCAGGACCTAGCAGCTTCCACCTTAAAAGACCAAAGGGCCTGGAATCTGATATTGCAAAAAGCAAAGGAACTTGGATTGCAGACAAGAATCAACTATCCAGCAAAACTGAGCATTATCTTTCAGGGAAGAAGATGGACATTCAATGATACAGGTGAATTTCAATTCTTCTTCTTCTTTTTTTTTTTTGCTGAGGCAATTGGGGTTAAGTGACCTGTCCAGGTCACACAGCTAGGGGAAGTGTTAAGTGTCTGAGGCCAGATTTGAACTCGGGTCCTCCTGACTTCAGGGTTGGTGCTCTGTCCACTGCACCACCTAGCTGCCTCAGAATTTCAATTATTTCTGATGAAAAGACCAGAACTGAACAAAAAACTTGATGTCCAAATACAGAACTTAAGAGAAGCATAAAAAGGTAAAAAAGAAAGAATTCTTGAGAACTATATCTCTGTTATGGGTATACTTAAAGAGTGCAGGTATAATTTGATTTTATTGTGATAATATGAAAAAGAAACTAAAGGTGGAAAGGGGATTGTACTGGAAAAAGAGGAAAATGGAGGTAAAATGAAGGAAGTTATATCTCATGAAAAGGCAAAGAAGGCCTATTATAATTGAGGGGAAAAGGGAGAGGGATGAACATTGTGTGAATCTTAATCACATCAGATTTTGTTCAAAGAGAGAATATCAGACATATTTGGCTTCACTAAGAAACTTGTCTCACTTTATAGTAAAGTGGGAGGGAAAAGTGGAAAAGAAGGGGAAGACTAATAGAAGGGAAAATAGAAGTAATAGGGCAAAGGTGCAAGAAAGGGGAAGGGACTCTAAAGGGGAGGGTTGGTGATGAAAAGCAAAATAGTGGAGAGGAGGGAAGGGGGAAAGGAAAGAGAAAATCATAACTTAGGGTAAATAAGATGGCAGGAAATATGGAATGTTATTTTTTGCAAATTAAGACAACTCTGAGATATCACTACACACCTCTCAGATTGGGTAAAATGACAGGAAAAGATAATGACAAGTGTTGGATGGAATGTGGGAAAACTGGGACACTGATACATTGTTAGTGAACAGATCCAACCATTATGGAAATCAACTTAGAATTATGCTCAAAAAGTTATTAAACTATGCATACCCTTTGACCCACTGTTTCTACTGTGCTTATATATCAAAGAGCTCTTAAAGGAGGGAAAGGGACCCACATATGTGAACATGTTTGTGGCAGCTCTTTTTGTAGTGGCAAGAAACTGGAAACTGAATGGATGCTCATCAGCTGGAGAATAGCTGAATAAATTATGGTTTATGAATGTTATTGAATATTCTTGTTCTGTAAGAAATGGCCAGCAGGATGATTTCAGAGAGGCCTGACAAACTTGCATGAACTGATGCTAAGTGAAATGAGAAGAACCAGGACATCATTATACCCGGCAACAACAAGACTATACAATGATCAGTTCTGATGGACATGGCTCTCTTCAACAATGAGATGATTTAAACCATTTCCAATTGTTCAGTGATGAAGAGAGCCATCTACACCCAGAGGGAGGACTGTAGGAACTGAATGTGGTTCACAACATAGTATTTTCACTCTTTTCGTTGTTGCTTGCTTGCATTTTATTCTCCTTTTATTTTTTTACTGGTTTGATTTGATTTTTCTAGTGCAGCACAATAATTGTATAAATATGTATGCACATATTGGATTTAACATATATTTCTACCATGTTTAACATATATTAGACTACTTGCCATCTAGGGAAGGACATGGGGAAAGGGAGGGAAAATTGGAACACAAGGTTTTGCAAGGGCTAATGTTAAAGAATTGTCCATGCATATGTTTTGAAAAATAAAAAGCTTGGGGCAGCTAGGTGGCGCAGTGGTTAGAGCACCAGCCCTGAAGTCAGGAGGAGCTGAGTTCAAATCTGGTCTCAGACACTTAACATTCCCTAGCTGTGTGACCCTGGGCAAGTCACTTAACCTCAATTGCCTCAGCAAAAAGCAAAAAAAAAAAAGAAAAAGAAAAAGCTTTAATAAAAAAGGATTAATCATTTTTCCTGTGAATATGAATGGAATGAACTCTCCCATAAAACAAAAGTGCATAGCAAATTGAATTAAAAGCCAAAAATCTACAAAATGTTTACAAGAAATACATTTAAAGCAGAGTGATACATACAAATTGAAGGTAAAGGGCTAGAGCAGAATTTATTATGCTTCAGGTGAAATAAAAAAGCAGGGATAGTGATCCCAGATCTCAGATCAAGTGAAAGCAAAGGTATATCTAATTAAAAAAGATAAGGAAGGAAACTATATCTCTCTAAAGGGTGCCATAAATAATGAAGTGATAACAATACTAAACATAAGTGCACTAAGTGGTATAGCATTCAAATTCCTAGAGGAGAAAGTAAGAGAGGTGCAAGAATAAATAGACAGCAAAACTATGCTAATGGGGAAATCTCAACCTTGCTCTCTCAGAACTAGATAAATCAAAGCACAGCATATATAAGAAACAAGTTAAAGAGGTAAATAGAATTTTAGAAAAATTAGTTATGATAGATCTTTGAAGAAAATTGAATAGACACAGAAAGTGTCTTTTTTTGGCAGTTCATGGAATCTACACAAAAATTGACCATATATTAGGCCATAAACCCCTCAAAATCAAATGCAGATTTTATCACCCCATCTTTTTGCTGGTTCTGCTATTCTAGGATTTGCTTTGGGCTTCTATTTATATAGTTGCTTGGAGATGAATAAGGGAGAACTGGCTCCCCAAAGTCCCCTATTATTTTTATTTTTTTATTTCATTTATTTTATTAAAAGCTTTTTATTTACAAAACATATGATTGCTTTTTCTACATTGACCTTTGCAAAACTTTTTTTTCTTCCAAGCTTTTCCCCTCCTTCCTCCCACCCCCACTCCTAGATGACAGGTTATCTAATACATGTTAAATATGTTATATTAAATGAAAAATCCAATATATGTATACATATCTATACAGGTATTTTACTGCACAAGAAACATCAGATCTAAAAAGAGAGAAAAAAACAACCTAAGAAGAAAAACAAAATGCAGGGAAATATTCACAGAAAGCGTTAAAATGCTGTGTGGTGGTTCATACTCAGTTCCCTCAGGCATCTCTGGATGTATATAACTATCTTCATTGCTGAACAATAGGAACTGGTTTGAATCACATCATTGTTGAAGAGAACCATGTCCATCAGAATTGATCATTATATAGTCTTGTTGCTGTGTATAATGTTCTCCTGGTTCTGCTGATTTCACTCAGCATCAGTTCATGCAAGTCTTTCCAGGCCTCTTTGAAATCATCATTATTTTTATTTTTAACAAGAGAATAAGATTAGAAATTATGATGATTATATGAAGTCCAAACCAAAGGGAAAGAAAAGAAAACTATGGCAACTTCAGTGCTCCTTGAAGGCACAGACAAATGTCTTCAGAATCATGGAAAATTAGACTCTAGTCTGATTGTCTAGTATTTTGTAAACAAACTCAATGAAACTAAATAGTGTACTTAAACAGACAAATTAAAAATAGAAATTGACCTTCCTGAGCTTTGGGATTAGAACATCATAAAGCTAGAGCTTGAATAGGTGTTAGAAGCCACCTAGACCAAACTCATTTTTACAGATGAGGAAACAAAAATTGAGACAAAAGAAGGGATTTGGCCAATGTCACACACATAATAAATAGCAGAGCCAGTATTTTAACCCTTTGATTTCAATTTAGCATGGTTTCCATTGAACTAACTGCAACATAGTCATCAGTTAATTGAATACTTGTTAACTGATTCATTGCATCCTGGGGCTAATCTCTAAAACAAAACAAAACAAAACAAAAACCAAAAAAACAACTCTATATCTCAAGAGTTTGTATGTGCATGTGTATTTCTTGACTATATTTGAAATAAATAGCTATTTCTCAATAGTGGTTAACGTTCTAGGGCTTCAATGCTAAATATTGGTTATTTAGAAAGTTCACTTAACCAGAATGATGCCTCCTCAGTGATATAGAAAAAGAGAATTCCCTCTTTTTCTTTGTATGCTAAAGCCAGAAAAAAACTCTGCAAATTAACCCTAAATGAAACTAAAAATATGATGGCCTTTGTCTAGCATTTTGGCAATTTGAAAAGGATTTAGTGTGAATCAGTAGCTGCAACAGCAATTTTACTAAGTCCCTGGAAATATGACTCTCAGCAAATAAAGTTCCCTAGATCTTTAGAAGAACACCAAAAAAGCTTTGAAAAGCAGCACAATTGGACTCTGATTCATTCTATGTACTTGGGACTTTACTAGGTTCAGGATGAAGTTTGTGAGATAGCAAATACAAATACAGAGTAAAAAGAAATTAAGGAATGGCTTGACAAATATCATCCAGCAGGTGAAATTTTTATCATGGCCCTGGCATTTTTTTCCCAAGAATTCTTACTTGATAGTAGAAACTAGAGACATAACTAGGATGTGGTGATTGGATTTTCTCCCAGAGTACTGAATTTAACAGGTACCCTCAGTATACAACAGCCCAGAAACAACAGAAGTTAGCTCTTATCTAATTAGAATACTTAATTAAAATAGGAAACCACTAGGAAGCATGTCACTGTAAGGTACCTGATGGTGCTTTAAGATCCACCATGACCAGACTTTAGACTGTATCCCACTGTATCTCTCTCTCTCTATAGATATATCACTATATTTATATCTCTAATGAAATATCGCATGAGTACCTCCTCAACTGAAGGTATATTTTGAACCATTTGCCCCAAGTCGAAAAATTCTAAATTATGGCTCTGGGAAAATATGAGCACTCAGGTTTTTTTTTTTTTTTTTTGGTTTATTTTGTCATCCTGAGTGATTTTCAGGGTGCCATATTAGATTTTTGCTTTCCTCCAAAGGGGAGAAAATATCACAGGATGACCCCATTTTCTACGCTATTCCATTCTACCCAGATTCCCTAATATGCCATGTGTATTTTTGGTTCTGGATTTGGAGACTTTTTCTTTTCTCTTCCCCAGTCAATCAAGTGTAATGGAGACTAGGACTATGCCCAGATCTCCTAATATGAAGACTTCCTGTCTCTGGGGGGATACATGCATCTACATCCTCTGAGCAAATAATTGCCTGCATAACCTAAGGACAATCTATGCCTTTTAAATTGCCAGACTGAGACAACCTTACTCTTTTATCTGTTGCATCCATGGGGTAAAGGCCATATCCAATTCATCTACAGCACAGGCACTATGGGTGCTCAGGAAAGGGATGGGGTACCTTTCTCTCTCATTTCTCTTTTTGGGCTCTGTGGTTTGGAATGTTTCTTTTTCTGGTCTTCTTTATTCTTCAGTTAGTGATAACACATCAGATCCAGGAAGTGGAACCATGGCAAACTTGGAGCCAGGATTTCAGGAAAGATGATGCTCCTGACCAGTTTATCAGCGAAGCCCAGATTCCTAAAACTCAAGACCAAGCTGGCAGGGCAAGTCAAAATGGACTTGGAATTAGGATTGGACTATATAGGTAATGAGCAGAACTTTTTCCCCTTTTGAGACTGAGGTGGTATGGAGGTAAAAATTTTGCCTCCCACAAATTATGGATTAAGTTTTTATATTTGTCATTATATTTTTGAAGTAAATATTTCATTATTAAAGCTAATTCCTAATTTTGTTAGTGTCAGTGTGACCCATCTCCTACAAGGGATCTATCCCCTAAACTTGAGGAAATGTCACCTGTGAAGGTTGGATCCAATGGAATAGAACCCAGATATCCTCAAACCCCCTCAAAGGTAGAGGAGAACAGGAAGGTATGAAATGCAACAGATCCAGTCTTCAGATAGTGAAGCCCCAGGATAAACAGTATTATACAAGTATTTATTTTTTATTTATTATATGCTAGGGGAAGCTAGGTGGTACAGTGAATAGAGCACTGGGCCTATAGTCAGAAAGATTAATCTTCCTCAGTTCAAATTTCTCTTCAGACACTAGTTGTGTGATACTGGACAAGTCACCTAACCCTGTTTGCCTTAGTTTCTTCATCTGTAAAATGAGTTGAAGACAGAAATTGCAAACCACTCCAGTATTTTTGCCAAAGAAAATACCAAATGGAGTCATATAGAGTTGGATTAAAACTGAAAAGACTCAGCAACAACAATATTATATTCCAGATAATGGATTAGGTACTGAGGGTACAAATATAGTGAAGAAATCTTCCCTACTTTAAAAAATTCAATAGCATTTTCTTTTTTCTTTTTTTTTCTTCTTTTTTTTAATTAATACTTTTTATTTGCAAAACATATGTATGGGTAATTCCTAAACATTAACCTTTACAAAGCTTTCTGTTACAAATTTTCCCCCCTACTCCCCACCCCTCCCCTAGATGGCAGGATATCCACTACATGATAATTATGTTAGAATACTTAAGAAATCGAATATATGTATAGTTATTGCCACACATCATTTTTTGTGCAGGAGAAATCGTATCTACAAGAAAGAATAATCCAATAAAGGAAATACAATGCAAGTAGCATTTTATTTTTTCAATTACATGCAAAGTTAATTTTCAACATTCATTTTTGTAAGATTATGAGTTCCAATTTTTTTCTTCCCCCTCCCCAGGACAAGTAATCTGATATAATTATACATGTCCAATCATTTTAAACATATTTCCATGATGTGATAGAAAATCAGAACAAAAGGGAAAAACCACAAGAAAAAAAAGCATACAAACAAAAGAAAAATAGTATGCTTTGATCCGCATTCACTCTTCACAATACTGTCTCTGGTTGTAGATTGCATTTTCTATCCAAAGTCATTTGTCTTAGATCACTGTATTGTGAGAAGAGCTAAGTTGATCATAGCTGATCATCACATAAAGTTGCTATTACTTGTACAATGTTCTCCTGGTTCTGCTCACTTCACCCAGCATCAGTTCATATAAATCTTTCCAGGCTTTTTTGAAATCACCCGACTCATCATTTCTTATAGAATAATAATATCCAATTACATTTACATACCCTAACTTATTCATCTATTCTCAAATTGATGGATAGCCACTCAATTTCCAATTCCTTGCCACCACAAAAATATCCACTACTCTTTTTTTTCTATTTTTTTTTATTATTAATACTTTTTATTTGCAAAACATATGTATGGGTAATTCCTAAACATTAACCCTTACAAAGCTTTCTGTTACAAATTTTTCCCCCCTACTCCCCATCCCCCCCAGATGGCAGGATATCCACTACATGATAATTATATTAGAAT